>WYDI02024543.1:0-125604 GCA_009867235.2 Psittacus erithacus | reverse complement strand
TGCAGCACTGTGTTTCTAACTTTCAGCCTGAGAACAGTACTGATAATACCAATGTTTGTAGCTACTGCTTAGAATGTAAGCAGTACATGTCCAGCCTCGGGGAAAATCTCTTGATCCTCCTATAACAAATACTTTAAGCTTTTTCTGAAATGGAAATATAAACCTGCCTTTCTAGCACAGAACAAGCAGCTGAGTTCCTGATTTTCTTTTATAATTTCAAGCTAGAATGAATTTTTCAGATTTTTTTCCCTCAGACCATTGTGCTAAAATCTTAACCTCTTATTACAGAAAAAGGTAAATAACTGACTTGTAACAGTATCAAAAAAACCCTAAACAATATTTCTACCCCTTCACTCAAAGATATTATCACACTCCTTCAAAAAAACAGCTTCTGGAACTGAAAGTCTGATGAAATTTGTTAGTTACACTGTGCACAGAAAAAATGTTAACACATAGGAAACAGATCCTGATAAAGCTTCAGATTTCGAAAAGAGACTTGATGAAAAGAATCTGGAAAGTGAAAAAGAAACTCCATTCAGTTATTCACCAAAATTTTCTGAATTCTTAGGTCTTTCAAACCTTTCAGTAATGTCACGTAAGAAGACATTGATTTATTGAGGAAAAAATAATCGCTGAAAGTCAGGAAAAGGAAAACTATCTGTCATAAGCGATGTAGGCAGACCTCCTCACTGCACTGGCTAAGTGCCACTGTAGATTTAAACCTAATACACGGATCATTCAGAAAGTTAGCACAGAAACTTCCCTGCAGAAGATACAAGCACTTTGTCCAAAACATACATGGGTTATGTTCAGACAGCTACTACGTAAGTTTCTAAAGTATACAATCTAATAATTCTTACAAGGTTTGTAGGGAGTAACAGAGACATTAAAAAAGATACTGTAAAAATTTGTTACTTGTCTAACTACAGGACTACAATCCCCCCCCCTTTATTTTTTTTTTTAAATGAAGCAGAACTCCAGTTATATTGATTATTTATTCATAGAGAGATAAAGAGCTGTTAGCCACACACCTAGTTGAAGAACGTCACAGATAATCATCACCCCTGGACATTCCTGTTTAAAGGTAAAATAAATAAAGCTAATCCTCCTAAGAGCATATACCATTTAATTTGACATCACCAGAAGAGAGAATCTAAACCTCTTCCACATGATTAGAATTCATTCTTATCTCATCCTTTGTGTTGGAATGAGTATTTACATAGTCATACTTTAAACTAGATCAAACTGCTGTTGCTTGTTAATTTCAGTCTTTTCAATTCACTGATTGTCTTTGCGCCCGTAGAACACCATGACCAAGACAAGGATGAGATGGAACATCCCTCCAAATCTTGGCCATTGGTTCCCACTCCGCCTTTTTCAGGCAGCTACACTACCCTGAAGCCAAATTAACATGACCACGGAAATACAGACCAACTGTTACTAATTACGACAAAAAATTTTATTAATGATTGCATAAAGTCAGATTAGTTGACTACTGCATTCCAGAATAAGCTTTGAGTGGGTCTCAGCACGGGTAGCAAGGGGCCAGCTCCTCAGTCCATAAAATGCAGATAGCAAAAGCAGTAAAGAGAGATATATTTTTATTAGAACAACTACAAAAATATGTTCTGTTTGCATTCAAATGTAAGTCCTCTCATGCAAATATTATATTGATTTCTATTAACCTCATTAGGTATTTTTAAATTCTGTACATTTACGTTTAGCTTCATATATCCAGTTACCAACCTTTATGATGCTGCAAGACATAACTTTTATATACATATGAAACATGGACTTACAATTCAAGTCAGGGACCATATTAGTATATAGTATGCACTAATGCTCCAAGAATCACATGCACTTGAAAACAAAAGGGCATGACAGTCATGTAAGTTAATCCTATTAAGGCACTTCAGAGAGTATTTTTTTATGCACAAGCACTATTTTCTTTTCAACATGGCAGCTACCACAAGCTCTCTTGAAGTCAGGTTTCCTTGCTGCACTCACGTAATATTTGACAGACCCTTCCTGTGCCACAGATCCCTTACTGCGGGTTAGAAGGAATCCAACCTTGTTGCCCTAAGTTTTCTTAAACTTGTTCAATATAGCTCTGCTGTTCCTACACCTTTATGGCAGCTGTTTTTAAACCATGAACAGGATCTCAACACCTCATTTCTTCACTAGATTACTAACAAGATTTGTCATTGCTTAGTTTTGGACAGAGATTATTTAGATGGCCTTCTACAAAAATATGACCAATTTAGATGCTTTAACTGCTCATTAACCACAGTTCAGTCGATTAATTTCTGTGTATTTGAACTCCTAAACAACACCTACAAGTTACAGCCACATAATCCAATTCTTATTTCTCAGTCTGTCTACATCAAACTCTTTGAACCTCAGTGTGTACTTACAGTGACACAACATTTATGCATCAGGCTGTTCCTGAATCCCCAAAATGTCAGAAAACGAAAATCCAGTTGCCACTAGCAACGCAAAAAGCTGCAATCACTACTTATTAGTCTTTTATTATACTAATGAACTATCTCCCAGCAAACTTTGCCTCCCCTCTGCCTGTACGTCACTGGGGAAACACAAGTTGCAGTAACTTGACATCCCATTACTCCCAGTCACTCCAAAGCAGCCCAGTGCGCTCAATCCATCGGTCCATATCATCCACGCGATAAAACATTTACAGACTAACTGTTTCTCATTAGGGACACCTGCACCACAGCAACCTAAGTATCTGCTCCCGGGCGTGCGCCACGAACCCAGGCTCCCCGGGAGATGCAGCACTCATGGAGCCGGAGGATTCATCCCTTCAGCTCACCGCGCTGCCCGAGCGGCTGGGGACCGCAGCCGGCTGCTTGCTGCAGGCGCTGTCCCCGGCCTGTGCCCGCAGAAGGCAGGCTGGAGGCTGCAGAGCCAGCGCCGAGGGGCTAAGCGGCCCGCACTAACCCCAGGCCGCGCACCCGGCGCCCGCCCCTCTCCTTCCTCACCAGCAGGTCGGCGCATGCCGACAGACGAAAACCCGGCTTCTCGCTCTTTAGCATCTTCCGCAAAGCGGCGCGGGGCGCCGTACGCCGCATCCTACTCCCGCAGGCACCGCCGACAACAGGCCCAACGGCTCCCGCCCAACCGTCCCCTACCGTTCGAATCCACCGCCCTGGCGTAGGTGCGCGCGCGCACGCCATGACGCACTTCCCAACGGCAGCGCGCGGTGCCGCCCCCGGGAGCCCTCCGCGTCCCGCCCAACCGCCGGCTCGGGAGCCGCGCTACGGTGTTTCCATGGAAACCGCGTGAAACCGCGGCAGTTCGAGTCTGTGCCAGAGCGTATGTGCTGCGGCGGAGAAAGCGGCGAGGGACGGAAGCGCCGGCCTGCATGCGCTTGCAGCTCGGCCGCCTCCCTGCCCGGTCGTCTCTGGGCACGCCGGCAGCGAGCGATCCCAGCCGGCGTCTCTATCGAGCTCCTCGAGTGCGCTGGGCCTGGCCCTCGGCCCCAGCAGCGCTGCCGCGACACTCCTACAGTGGTGGCCGGCTCCAAAGCTGCAGCCCCGCTGTGTGCGTGGGGCGAGATGAGCTGCTCAGTTTATAAACGGGCCCCGGCTAGACAACTGCGGCAGCCGTTCTCCTCGGAAGCAGTTGCATGTCACACCGCTTCCCCCTGTAAGCTAGCTGAAACGCGGGTTTAGCTCTTTAACGTTTTACCATCCAGGCTGCCCCGGACAAGAAGAAAAATGGACGTGGTAGTTTCCTGACTGCCTTTACTCAGCCTTCAAACCTGGCTGCTGCTGCCTGCAGAGGTGTCCCGAAACAGTGGAAATGTGGCACTGGTCAGAGGCACCGGCGTGGTGCTGCCTAAACAAGCCTCAGGCCAAGACCTGTGGGTTTTAAGCTGGCAAGTGTCTCCGAAGTGTGATAGAATTTCTTTGCTGCAGAAGTCCAGGGAGTTGTGTAACACAATTGTTCTCTCCTTCATTGCTTTTTGTGACCCTGCTGGGAGATGTGACACCAAATGGCGTAGTCAGCGTAGGCTGCCTGATGGGGGGCCTAATTATCGCCATAAACCTGCACTAAAACGACCCTAGAGTGATGGTCTTGTGCTGCACTTAAATGCGGGTAAAACATTGCACCAGTACAAGTATGGCATTGACTTACTTGTACACAGAAGCACACACTTGCTTTGAAATCAACCACCACTTTAAAGTGTCACCCTCTCTCTGGCATCTGTCCCTAGAACTTCTATTTTGGCTGACTGATGCTGCTGACTGAATTACAGGTTTCCCTACAGAGGGGCCCCTGTAGCTTGGCATTCTCAGTGTATTTGAACTGTGTGTACTTAGTTGGAGAAGGGGTCAGGATTTCATACTGAGGTATGGGTTTTCTCAGTATATTTATTAGGTTTTTGTTTTCTTTGGCCTATGGGTTGTTTGCAAATATGAATGTTAATGAGCTAAATATGTTGTCTTAATATAGTCAAAATTATCAACATCCAGGTATGCATCAGTATTATTGATGTTCTTAAATCCATATGGTTTGGTATTTTAGTTAATTTTGTGAAATGCACAAAATGTAGTCCAAATAGAAGTATGATATCTGACAGCAGGAGAGAATTTAAGATTTGCCAGTTCTTCATACTCTGTCAGATATTTGAAAATTTTGCTTTGTTCTTTCGGCTGACTGTCTGTTGCCATTAATCATCAACAGCAATGCAGATCTTGAAAAATCAGGGTCTTAGCATTTTTTCTGTGCATGTATAAGTGCACTAAAACATAGGGGGTTTTTTCTGCATTTTAATAATAAACACAGTTAATGGCTGAACAGCACTGCTAGAAGTAAACATTTGGGGTTTTTCAATTAACTAAATGGCTGTGACTCAGGAGCTACATAGGGTCATATACTGTAATATTCATAATATACAACTAGAAACTTGCACTGGGATCAACAATAATTCATCATGTCAACAGATTCAAATCTACAGCTGGGATAAATCAGTAGCTGCACTGGACCTTTAGCTGAGAACTGGGCCTTGCAATCTCGCACTGTCTGTGGTATGGCAAACTATGTGTTGCAAAATACCTCCAGTATAGGTCTGAAACTATTAAAATACATCGCACAAGTTTGAAACTGTGCAGTGATCTGCATAAAACGACAGATACTGAAACTCAAGACTAGTGACTATATCTTTCATCATATACTTGCTATATGGACAATGAATAATAAAATCTACTGTTCAGTCTAATACTATTAGAGTTCTGTTAATTCTGGCAGTTTAGTATTTCTAGTGGGCTATTCTTTGGTTTTAACTACAGAAAATAATAATTTAAAGTTCTGTCTCAAATCCACTTATTTACCAGATTTCCTTTTTTCTTATGCTTTGAAAAACTTATGACATTAGTTACTGCATTCCTTACGTGTTGAAAAACTTATGACATTAGTTACTGCAAGCAGTTGATACAGAGGTCCAATGTAAAAATGTTAAATTATAGGCTCTGATTTACTGAATGAATATGAACTTCAATAGCTTAAATTTCTCCTTGAATATATATTTTATTCTCTTTATCAGTAAATATTTCTGTAAATATTACATTTTAAATAGTTTCATTTTAATATAGGAATACTGTAGAACAAGAAAAAATATATTGCTATACATTATGCATTGCAATGAACAAAAATTCGAAGTTAAGTGAATACATTTCCTAAAAATCCTAAAATTTCCTAAAAACTGTGTAAATGATTTGATTTGTATTAACACATGGATTAATGATTACAATACAGTGAATCATAGAAAACGACAAATTCACATTATGTTTCTGATTTTGAACATGACTACTTTTCTTTCTGATAGAATCCATAATGTTCTGTAATAATGCTTTTATGAAATACCATTTAAATACCTAAAAGAAAAATGCAAAATGTAATTGACATGAATTCTTGAGAAGTTGAAATTGTTAATTTTGTCATGCTCATGCAGCTTTATAAAAAAGGCGAGATGTGCTTTATAGGCACATTTTCATGTTTTGCCTGTTGAAAAGCCACAGGAGTCTTACACCCATTTTCTACAAGCAATTACCTTATTTTCAAATAGTATTTCAAGAGTTTTATATTTTCCACTTTTTAACTCTTGAAGTTTTTAAGCATATGTTAGTTCAGTTTGAGAACTGGATGTGTTTTGTGGTTTCAGCTGCAGCACAGCATATTCCCAGTTTTTGAGCAATACTGAAATGTGTTTTAAAGTTAAATACGTCATCTGGTACCGATGATAAGAGCTGGGAAAATTCAGCAATTAAAATGCCACCCTGCAGATCTGACTTCTTCAAGAAAAAAGCACAGCCTTTGCAGTGTTTTTTAATAAAGGCAATTTCAATAATTCAAAGATATTTTGTTACTTTTGCTTCCAGCTTATGTGGGTTTCTTGAAAACAGTTCCATACATTTCAGTGACTAAAAGGGGGCCAAACATGGGGCCATCCCTGCTGAACTGCAAACCAGTAAATACTTTGTTCTGTTTCTGTAAGGAAAGATATTAATTTAAATACTAATTTTATCCACTCCTCTAATAAACTCTTAAGAGGAAACAAGGGTAGTATTTAGAAATTCAGTGGAAAAGCAGTGCCTCCTTTCTGACCTGTAACTTTTATAAGCCCATTGAAGTTGTTAAATTGTCTCTCCCAGCCTGTCCCTCATAGCTATTAGTTTGATTATTTTGCTTCTGGATTTCGACATTATCTTCAGTCAGACTCTTAATCAGCTCTTCATCAATTCATAATTTTAGAATCAACCTGCCCAAAGAACACTGAAAAATTTCATTTTAAATGTGTGATATCTTGAAATTCATAATAACATTTTATAGATTCTTGCTGAGCCAAAGGTCCTTCAGTTTCTTCTCTAGTCAGGTAGAGACTGTTAAATATTTTCTGGTGCTAATCCAGTTTCAGTGGTTGATGAAAGACTTTGAAACTTATCCTGGATATGAATGTTAAAGTCTAAAATCTTTTGATGTTTTCTTCAGTGATGAAAAGATATCTCTAAAACACAGCATAACAATTCAGCAAAAGTAAACTGTTCTATAATGTGGTTGATAGGTTTGATCATAGTGCTTGGAGTACACAGACTGAATCTCCTGTTACATCTGTATAGTATTTCTGTTGCATATGGGATAATTCAGGTGGAGTTGAATGCTTTTGTAGAGAAACAGAAAAAGAGACAATTCAAAGGAGCAAAGTGTATGTTTTTCTCTCCTCCATGGAACTTAAGCAAATCTATTGCTTGAAAAAGAAGGTGAAAATAAAAAAGAAACTATTGTGTCTGTCACTATTTATATAATGGCAATAACTTAATTAATATAGCTTAACTTTAATAGCAATAGTAAATACTAGAAACTCAAAGATGTACTTGGCATTCACCTTTTATTTCCATGAAAAAAGGAAAGAAGTCTCTAAAGTCTCTAGAATCAATTATTTTTAAAACTTTTTTTTTTTTTTTAAACCCTGTTTCTATCAGGTTTCAGACCCAGTGTTAAACAGTGAAAAATAAGAAAGGCAAATCACAATAAACTGCGTTTGAAATTCAGACTATTTGCTGATTTTAGTGGTTACCATTTATATGTCAGTTTTGTTTTTCAGGACATTCTGCACATCAGCTCTGTACATATCAGGCTGTGAAGAACCTGCCTAAAGTCCTGCTTGGCTTCTACAGGCCAGACGCTATCTGCCTGTTGTAACTGTCGGGATTGCATTCATAAAAAAGTAAAGGCATATAAATCACAGCTCAGGAGTGACTGTCATCTTCAAAGATATTCCTCATGCACTTGACATGTATTCAACTAAAAGTGTATCCATTTCACTGCTTCTGAATTAATTCAGTGCAGGATCATATTGATGCATATGTCCAATACTGTACTTAATTCTGTAAGAGAAAATAATTTCCTGTAGGTTTTTCTAATGAAATCCATGAAGATGAATAAATAGCACTACAAATAATTACTTCAGATACCCACTTTGTGTTCGTGATTTTTATGCTATTTGCATTTTGTGCCCAGACCTACTACACCCATTTCATGCCAGTCATATTTCCTCCCCCAAATTTCAGAAGGAGAAATGTTATCCTCTGCAGATGTCATGCTTTCCACGACTACATACGAGCCACAAGGATCTTTGATCCTCCAGCACCTTTACTCTGGTCAGCTAATCCAGACCTGCCAAAATGACCACCTTCTCGAAGAATCTTTCACAAACCTAAACAAATGAAAAATACTTGTTGTCTGCCTTCCAAAAAAATATATTTTATGCAAATATATTACAAACAAAGAAAAAAGGAGAGTACAAAACTTAATGACATTCCATGGGATCTTACTTTACTGAAAACTGGTCTAATTAGCATAACATATTTAACAGTAATGGCCATCAATAGAGAACTCAAGCAAAGATAATAGGTAGAGACATATTACTCAACTGCCAAGTTTTTAATTAAATTTATCAGGGAGAGTAGTTCAGTAGTGTTGATCACAAGAAGGCCTTAGCCTAATGTTTTTTCTTCACTTTGTTTTTCACATGAAGGGTAGCAACACCTTTTAGCCCCACTAGAAGAGACATTAGCCTTCACCTCCCTCATGGACCATGTTTTTTCCCTATTGACTTTTCTCCAGTCCAGAAGAAAACCCTAGAAGTCTGATACGCCACAGCATTTTTCCTAATTCTTCCTTCCTTCCCTCTTCAGGTAATATCAGTTCCAACATGCTAAATGATGTGCCACAGAATGGCCTGCTTAGCTATGCATCCTTGCACCTGTGTTCTGGCCATGGCTGCAGAGGAAAATGGGTGATCCCAGACTGAGATATCACCCCCTGCAGCAGTAGAATCAGCCTCTTACTGGTTGTCATTAATCCTCAGCTCTCCTAAAACAGTGATGGAAGCGGTCATGAGGCCACTGTAAATGAAAAATGCCCACTTCTTGCCTGGTACTGCCTGCATGCCCTGTGAAAGTACTAAGAAAAAGGGATGTACACACGTATTTATTAACATTAAAGATGATTAGACAACTGTTCACATGTGTATCTCAGGCCAAAACATAAATATAGCTGGGTTTTGTTTGGGTTTTTTGTTTTGTTTTTTATTAATAAACAGTAGGTGGTAACGAGTGGGCTGCCTGCCTGCTGATCTGACCTGATGCCCCTGATGATAGATTGCAGCAAAGTGAATTCAAAGAGAACCAATAAAGTGGCAGACAGGTTAGATTTCAGATGAAGTGATTTGATTGCTAATTACTTAAATCTCACTTCTTGTGATGGAAGCCAGCCATAATGTTATTGTTATATGGGAGCATGGTAGAAAAAAAATGAATGGCAGCTAAAGTGGAGCAAGGATTTAAACACTGACTTTGAGGTGCATGGAATGCACCTATAACACAACAGTGTCAGTGCATGAAGGGGGTGTGTATTCTGCAGTCAAGAAGACAAGAGGGGGAGAAAATTGAGTAATTTTTATTACTTTCTTTTACCATCATAGCAAATAAGGGAGTTTAAAAAGAATATTTTAGATAAAATATGAGTAATTCAGAATAGGCTGTGATCAGAATCTGTTTTTTTCTGTATGGATTTTCAGAAGTGAAAAGGTTTTGTAAACTGCCAAAAGGAATGCCCAGTCACCTGAGAATGAAGTAATATAATTTGTGGCAAACAATTTACCACAAATGGTTCCTCAGTGGTCCACCTTCTTTAGCATGCAGACTTTAAAACATTCATCTTCAAAATTATGTTAAGAAATAATCATCTAACACAATCTATCAAGAGAAGGATGCATAAGTTCAATTACCTACATTTCTGGGAAAAAAAGTGATTGAAAATTTTAATATCAGTTCTGTATTAGCAAACACTCTGGTGAAGGACAGAATTACTCTTTAGTGTCTGTCATTATGGAAACACTTGTATTCCTTTTCATTGCACAGAAATCTTCCTGAATATGACTCTATGTCATACTTTTTTCAAATTTGCAAACATCTTCTTTAAATAACAATAATAAACAACATATAACCCACTTTGAAGCTATTCCAAATGGTATTCATAATCAATAGCTTTCTGAAGTTACCTAAATGAAATTTTTTTTTAAGTTGCGGCTGCTGTAGCAGATATGAAAAAAAAAAGTACTTATTTGGAGAATATGGTGAGTATTGGTATTACTAAATCCTTTGCCTGTCAGTTGGTTGTCTGCAAATTTTATTCTTAGGAATGTAGGTTTGTGTTTTGTTTTTTTTTCAATATCTTCTTATACAGGGTATAGAAAGAGGATTCAAACATAGTTATCCATAGGGTTAAAAAATTTTTTATTAGCTTAGAATCATTTTGCTTTCTGGGGATGATAACATTTACAGTTTCAAATGTATTTAAATGAAAGTGGTAGTTTACAGAGTGAAAGATCCTGTATATACTTCTTTGAATGTAAAACAACACCAGTAAGTATTGCTTAAATAAATTTAACTTTGACCACGGTTTTGTAAATAAACAGCTGCTGATACAATCTTTTTCTGTTCCTACAGAACAAACACACTTTCTTCAAACAGTGCTTGACACAAACTAAAATAACAAGGGTACAACACTTCAGGTTAATAAAACTAGAAGACAGCAGCTGTAGCAACAGCCTTGCACAAAGGCAAGATGCTGCTTTCTGCTGTAAGAAGCTGCATTGGAGTTTTAATGTAAGAATAACCATGTTGTCTGTGGAGAAAAGAAGCCATATCGAGTTTTATTCATCTACCCCAAACTGCTGTGTAAGCCTGTTGTTAAAGCAGAATTGTACATGGAAGCACAGTAGCTAGTAGAACTGATTCAATAAATGGAGGTGCCCTACTGTCTTTTTCTAGACACAATAAGGCTACAGATTTGGTTGGAAAGGACCTTAAGATCATCAAGTTCCAACCCCCCTGCCATGGGCAGGGACACCTCACACTAGGCTATACCACCCAAGGCTCCATCCAGCCTGGCCTTGAACACTGACAGGGATGGAGCATTCACAACTTCCCCGGGCAACCCTTTCCAGTGCCTCACCACCCCCGCAAAAAAGTTCTTTCTTATATCTAACCTAAACTTCCTCTGTTTAAGTTTGAATCCATTTTGCCTTGTTCTATTGCTACAGTTCATGATGAGCAGTCCCTCTCTGGCATCCTTGTAGGCCCCCTTCAGATATTGGAAGACGTACTGTGTACAGGTGTGCTATGGAACAGTTCCCTTGAAGCAGGTCAATAGACTCAAAGTGTTGCTAGTTACCATCATGACTGATGGCGCTTTGCCTCTCTACAAGCCAACTACTCACTGCTGCCATTGAACAGCATAGGGGAAAACATGAAATTGCTGTTCAGAAGCAAAAGGTGGCAAGTATGTGTTTTTTCAGTTTGTTTTGGTTTGTTTTTTATTTGTAATATATTGATATTAAATTCTGCCCTGCCTTGTAGACCGAATGAAAACATGGTTATGCTTGACATTAGGATTTTTTTCTTCCAGCATGTTTTTCAAACTGGTCTAAAGATATTTGCAGTTTTGAAAGATGCGTTTGCGTCTCTGTAGCATTCTACCGACTTGTCTGATGATGTAGTGATATCTCTGGGTCTACTCTTATCTGCAAAGTGTCCTGGAAGAGAGCCATCAGGAGAATAAATAAAAAAAACCTAAGCATGTATAAGAATATGGAAAGCACAGTTCCTTTGGGAGGGGGGTCTAGTTTAAATGCTAGTCGGTTAAAAGCCTATGTGCATTGGTATGCCTAGCTGTTTTGCAGTACTACAAGTAAGGAAAACAGCTGTAAACCTAGCTTAACTTTCCAATTAAGCTGAATTTCTGACATCTTTACAATACCAGTGTAGAACAAAGCAGCTGGAGATGAGTAATTCTGATCCTAACGATCCCTTTTTAGGCTTTATTTGGCATTCTTTGGTCAGGCAAAAGTTTGCCAGTTTGTCTCAGATTAAATTTAGAGGCCTCTGAGAAGCTTCTGAAGATTAAACAAAATTATACCATAGAACACATGTTCATAAATGCATAGACTTTAAATGTTTCTTTGTAACATTATATTTTGAGCAGATTAATCCAATTCGGGTGCCTTGTAAACTCAAAACTCTCACTGATTTCAGTAATTATGAGGATTGCACTTTAATTGGTTTTTCCTATTACCTTTTTTTTCTTTTTTACAAAGAAGTAAATTGATTTGTATTTCCAAAATAAATTTAACGGTTGCCTTCTGCTGCGATTCTTACATGTGTGAATTCTATGTGTGAATGGCAAATCTTCATTTGCCTTTAGCTACAGGAGTCCTGAAATATGGTCCAGAAATATGTTTGTTTGTATAAAGAAGCCACAGACATGAGTATCTGCATGTACACTTCACAGCCTTACTGTTTTTCTTCGTGATTCCCAGCACAGGGGACAATTTGAAATAGTTGTCCTTTTCTTTTTTTTTCTTGCATCTGTTCTTTATTTGTGAGTCAGTTGCCTTTAGTAGACCCAAATAGCAGAATCTGGTTGTTCATTCAGAATAAGACTCTGCTTTTTGATCTCATTAGGTCTGTACAGCTAGGTCTGTACCTATGAGTATAATGTTAGGGCTACTCTTGAGTCTGAGAGCAAGAGGCATGCTACACCTCAGGTACCTATGGCTAAATTATCTTCTCCCTAAATGTAGGGTGATCTAGTCAATCCCACCACAAACCCTGCCAACATCATCCTCTGAGCTGTGTCCAGGAGTTGGCTGGGAGAGCTAGCTAAGGCCAGAGCTGTGCCTGCTAGTTTCATGCTATAAACAGACTAGTTACTACTATTGCTTATCAGACTTCATGCCTGTTCCTTCTCCAATTTAGATACTGTACCTGCAGGTATGGAGTAATGCAGTAATGATTGTGGAACTTTTGTCAGTGGGGCTGAAAGTCTTAAACAAGAACTTGCATGAATTGGAAAAGCTCAACTATCAGACTCAACAAGGAGACTGGTCCATTTCAGAATTATTTCTGGGGTTTACTTTGTGCTCAGACTATCCGGGATCAGCAATCACAACATGGTTCTCCCCTGTGCTTGGAGACTGCCCTTACCACTGACCTAGAAGATCAGCTGCTTGTGCTTTTTCTTTCTATAGTCCTGAATCATGATCAGTTTCCTACAGTAAGAGTATTTCAGCAGGTAGAATGGAAAATGTCTCTGAATGTCCACAGTGTGGTGGCTGGGGCATGCTTCTGGGAGGTAGTGAATGCAGTTTTCATTCCCAGAATTTAAGGAGGAAATGGACTGAGGATCTTTCTCCCCGGACAAATGTAACTGACCACAAAGGTTTCATACAGAATAGAAAGTAGAAAGTACTAGTTGGCAGTTTAGGATACAGTCTGGTCCAGAGGCACTGCCCTGTGCTTCGGCCATTGTAAACAACTGTTTTTGTTCATTCCTTTTTTTGTCATGGTTTTGTTCAGGCAGTATCACTTGTAAAACTAAACTGTTCTCAGTTTTTAAGCAGAGCTCAGAATCATGCTCAAAGATGTCAGGGGGCAAGAACAGGCTAAAAAATTTATTGAGTCTTCCATGAAACAGTTTCATTTCAAAATTTGACTCTATCTTACTCCAAAGGGAAACAACAATGCAATAACACAGCAACAAAATTAAACCTGCAGGTAAACAGCTACAGGTCAGAGCAAATATCTGTGGGAGAATGCGTTGTATGTATTTATATAGCTGTACGTATGAAAAATACAGATTCTCCTAGCGGCAGTGTCTGGATTGGAGCCTTGATTTAGATAGTGTTCCTGTGGGGATGCTGTTCCATACATATATAAAACTGGATTTAGCACTAAATGGGACCGCCTGCTTTCTGGGCCCCTAAATACCTACTCACAAGAAAGTACAAGACTGGGTTTAGAAGTTCTGTCTTTGAGAAGATTTTATTCCAGTTCTAACATTTCTCCAATAGCTTGAAGTCTGCAGTATAGAAGTGTGCACTAGAAATAAGTCTGACTGAACCTATCAGGGATATGAATTTTTATATGCATAACTAGATGATTAATATGGGTTTATACAGCATTAGCAGTGTTCTAGCATAAATCATAAATCAGTGCAACCAAGTACAGACATTAATATCCTGGGCTGCACCAAAAGCAGCATGACCAGCAGGTCGAAGGGGTGATCCTGCCCCTCTACTCTGCTCTCGTGAGACCTCACTTGGAGTATCGTGTACAGTTCTGGTGTCCTCAACATAAAAAGGACGTGGAACCGTTGGAACAAGTCCAGAGGAGGGCCACGAGGATGATGAGGGGACTGGAGCACCTCCTGTATGAAAATAGGCTGAGAAAGTTGGGGCTGTTCAGCCTGGAGGAGAGAACGTGACCTCATAGCAGCTTTCCAGTATCTGAAGGGGGCTTATAAGGCTGCTGGGGATGGACTCTTAATTAAGGACTGCAGTAATAGGACAAGGGGTAGTGGGCTCAAACTTAAACAGGGGAAGTTTAGATTGGATATAAGGAGGAAGTTCTTTACCGTAAGGGTGGTGAGGCACTGGAATGGGTTGCCCAAGGAAGTTGTGAATGCTCCATCCCTGGCAATGTTCAAGGTCAGTTTGGACAGAGCCTTGGGTGACATGGCCTAGGATGAAGCGTCTTTGCCCATGGCAGGGGGGTTGGAACTTGATGATCTTAAGGTCCTTTCCAACCCAAACTGTTCTATGATTTCATGATATCACAAATACATTTTTTTCCAGAATCAGGCCTGATTTGTCTGTTATCTGCTCAGATCACTAAATCTATGTGCACGTTAACATAAAAATTTTTCCTTAGGATGAGTCCTGGAAACTATTGCTCCAAGCAGATAGAGCACAGATGCTTTCCCAAATCTAAATGAAAGTTTAATACATGAAGAGCATCATGTGATCCCAAATATTCCTCCAATCTTTAAAGTTCAGTAAGCATCTGAAAATTATTAGTGAAGTTCTCACCCTGTACCTGTGAAAAAGGCAATAAGGATACTGAGGATACTTTGCTGGTGGCTAACTTTTCCTCTCTGTAGTTAATTCTTCCTTTTTCCTTTCCAATCACCTGCAGTGGTTTTTTTATATACTTGAATTTTCCTCTTGGACAGAAAGAATAAAAGCTACAAATATAACTTAAGACATAAAATGCCCATGAAATCTAATTTGTTGTCTCAGAAACTTGGACCTTTTCAGGTAATATAGTTCTATAAAGCAACATGCTCATAAGTTACTGAGATACAAGTTTAATACACATTTATGGCTTGCATTTCTTTTTAATAAATTTTATGTTTGAAATACAACCAATCTTTCTTATTACCCATATAAATGTTACAGCTGCAAAAGAATCAAAATCTTTTCTGAACTCTGTAGGATTAGTTGCAGCCTCAGCATCTATTATCTTGTAAACCAATATCACTATGTAATACGTTAAATAAATACAGCTTGTCTTTTACAAGATGTCTTCTCCCATTGACTGCCAACTGAAGGATAATAAAAATGTTAAAAAAAGAATCCTCAATAGCTGCATGAGGAGTTGGCTACTTACTCCAGAGATGAGTAAAATGTTTGGCAAGGAAAACATGGTCTGAGCACTAGCAGTCATTCACATGTCAAAGCCAAAATAAAAAACGTAGTTCATGGTGGAGTGCAAGGACAAGGGTGATGGAAAGGCATTCTTGCAAATATGTGCTACAAAAATATACCACTCTCCACCTTCCCTGTTGCTTTCATGTGCAGCTCAACGACATCTTGGTAAAACGGTGTGTCCAAATGCAACTCAGGAATGCATATGTCTTCTCTTGCAAACACATGCAGAGACGACCACCAACCCCTGCATCAGTACATGGACATATTGCACAGCTGGAAGAACAATTGCAGCTATTAAGAAAAAGCATATGTTTTTCTTACTGGGTTATCTAAAAGGTTGATTTGTAGTGTGAAAGTGTGTTTTAAACAGGATTATGACCACATTAAATTTTGCAAAATAAAGACAATGTAAATGTAATAGTGGCATTTAAGCTCTCTGAGATCTTAACTGAATGACATACATTAGCAGTCAAAAACAGGTGATAATTCAAAATCAAGTTGTGAAAGCTATGTAAATTTAAGTCACTGCCTGACATGTGGGTGCTCACATACACAGAAAAAGCAGTGTAGGAAGCCCAACAATTTAACAATCAATCAGAATCACAGAATGGTTTGGGTTGGAGGGGACTTTAAAGTTCATCCAGTTCCAACCCCCTTGCTATGGGCAGGGACACCTTCCACAGGACCATATTGCTCAAAGCCCTGTTACTTGCCAAAAAAACTTGGCAGAAGTGCATACTGCACTGTCAAAATCCCTATGCAGAGTCTGTCTGAGGTGCTTAGAGTTGATCATGGGCAGGAGGCAACAGCAGGAAAAGAGGACAAAGGCAGAAGTTCCCCCACACTTAAGACACCATGATTAGTTTCCAAACATTAAAGCTATGCATAGGTAGTAGCATTTATTTACTGAATGTCTTTATAAATAGTTTAAATTTGTTATTTTTTAGTAAGGTTTTTCCATGACACAGAGTTACCTTTTCCAGTAGATTTGTCTTTTGCTTCTTCTGGAAGAGGAGTTATATCTGGGCTAACAAATTTCCATTTAATAATGCATGAATGTTCCTCTTATGAAGCTAGATAGTTTTTCCATCACTTGTACTTCAGTATTTCTGAAACCAGGTGTTAATTTTCAGGGGGATAGGAGGTTTCCAAGCAGCTGCCAGCACTAATATAGCAGCCAGCAGTAAACGCTGAATAAGCTTAGGTACAAAATCTATACCATCTGGTTTCAGGAGTCCCCAGCCAAAAATGTGGGGCCAGTTCCTTTCATGTCCAGAAATCTTCCCTTTCACTGGGAATTATGGAATGGATCTTACCTTTGCATTACCTTTTAATTCACAACTCAGAGGAATATTCAAATAATGGTCATAAGAAAACATTGCATAACTGTAAAATGGGAAAATAAGTAATGTGCTTAGGTTTCATAATAAGAAAGATGAACACTAATTGACAAGCTGAGATCAAAGTCCTGGCTCAGCCTCACAGTAGTCCAGTTTTCCAAGCTGCTGTTTCTCAAAGTCGATGATAGCTACCAGTGATCAACACAGAAACAAAGTCCCTCAGAGGAGTGGTCTCCCTAGACCAGTAAGTCAATGAGGAGATAGATACAAAATGAAGCCCTTCAGGTTTGATTTAAGACCAGGGAAGTGGGGAATGAGGTCTATCTTGGCTGCCAGTGAGGAAGTTCTTCTGGTTCCTTATTGTCTGAAGAGACCAACTGTGTTCTACATAAAAAATTGCTATACTGAAAGTTTTGATAAAAGAGTAACTTAAGAGTGGCTTTGTTCACAGACATCAGTAGGAAGGTATAGATATAGCTTGGGCCACTACAGATACCAGAGGAGATCCAAGCAACACTTCCACTGAAGATGTGTGGAAAAACTGTTTCCTGCAAATTTTGAAGTCTAAATCATTGAACTGTCTCCCTTAGGCAGCCATTTACAGCTATATATAGGACAAAAGGTCACTTTCTTATCAAAGCTGTGAAGGTACCAAGCTGTAATCTCATTCAAAGAGTCATTAATATCTCATAGCTTTTAGTGTCTGGGTTATATATAAAATGCATATCATAAGGAGCCATGCAGGCCTTTTTTTTTTCTTTTACTTTCATCCCTGCTTTCAGCACACTGATTAAATCATTGCTTTAAGTGGATGATTAAACCCTTTTTAGAAAGGACTGCCATGTTACTGTATTTGGTTATAACAGAGTAGAATGATTCCCCAGTCCATATGCACTATCACAATGCAGATAAACCAGCAACAATAGCGCTGTTGTATTCCTGGTAACCATGAGTTTGTCCACACTGCTATATAGCAAGATTGCCCTGTGCTCTGTACAGTGAGGTAGAATAGCCTTATCGCCTGATCTAGCAGCAGGTATACCGGGAGACACTTTTAGAGATGGGCAGATGAATTCAGGTCAGACTAAACTGAGTGAGAAATAATATAATTTTTTAAAAAATATTTTCTCTCAGCACTGATCTCCAGAAGATTTAATGTTCTGAGGATTCATTCTGATTCCTCCGTGGCTAGTAGTCAAAATATTGTTTTGTAGCTGTTCACATAATAGCAAAGTGATGATCCTTCTAATCATATACACTGCAATAGCGTTTGATCATAAATTCCAGCCGGAGGGCATTCTGAATTAACAAATTCACATAATGAGGTTATTTTATAACGCACTATGAATAATCATTTCAGCAAAAGCAGTGATTTTGCTGTGTTCATGCTGTGATGCAATAGTAGTAGTATGAATCCCAAGGTAGCACTCAGTGTACTTTAAGAGAGAACTTTAGTAACCTTATGAAAATCTAAAAGGCTGTGGTCCAAAATTCCACTTATCTCTGAATGTACGATAAATTGCCGATCCACAGATAGAGAAGTCTTCTGTATTGCATCCATGAAACATCTGTGAATGATCACTTACTCAACTGTAGTACACTGATATTTTACAAAACGACAGCAAAACACACGCCAAAATACTGACCAGTCACTGGCTAACTAGCCATTATATTCCAAAGCAATGTTTCCTCACACTTGAAACAGTATGCTTCACACAGAAAAAGTGGACCCAGGCCACAGGCTGCAAAACCACTTACAGAACAGACATGCCACTGAGTTCAACAAGATCCAACAGGTTTTCCTGTAACTAATTTCCACCTATTTCATTATATATTGTATTTATTGGGATCTTCCTACTTGATTATTATTTCTCATATTATGAAAGGTTCAGGGACTAAATAATACCAAAACCCATGGATCTTTATTTCATATTAATCTGGTCTAGTTCCCAAAATTCACAAATCGCTTTTAATGCAAGAGAGAAAATATTTCAGTGAACGTAAGTGCATCCCCACAGCCTTTATCCAAGAAGAAGAAGTAGGACGAGTTTTATCACTCACTCTTCTTCAGTGTTAACAGCTAGAGGGAATACACTCTGGAAATCAGTTTTCTTTTATGGGAACTTGATGTGGGTAGTTGCTTGATGTGTTCAGCTTCTGTATGGCCCAAATTCAACAAGACACTTAAAGTGTGGCTGACTTTATTCATGTGGGTATTTAGGTATGTGCTTAAGTACCTTGCTGAATTGGGGCTTATGTTAGGTCGTAAGTATTTACTAGGTCAAGCATCCAGGCTAAAAATTTCTCTTTTTCCTAGTTACACCGCAGAGATATCCAGTCACACAATACATTTGGAAGTGCCTGCAATGAATTTATCAGGTGGTGTTACCCAAAGCAATGGAGAATGTGTTCTTGTTCTGTTGGAAAAACATTAATTTGCCTTCTCAGTACAGACCCTGCAGGCTACTGAGAGCATCGACATGGGCCAAACTTCAAACATACAAGTTAACAGAGTAATACTTTGTTTTAAATATTTATGCTGCTGCAGTATCCTGCAGTTGAAGCCAGTCTTATTCCTTATTGTATTTGGTGCCATAAAGATGCATGAGGTCCCTGCTCTGAGTAATTTACTTTCTTAAGAAGCATTGCACATCAGAGCTAAGTAATTGGAGAGCCATACATGTGCTACAATGAAACACTTACCAAGATAAAGCAAAAAGCAGATAATTTATGAAGGAAAGATTAAGTGTATGACTGCTTCTTTGCTCTTTTAAGCTCTGGCTATTAGCCCAGACACTAGCCTATCTAGCCCACAAGTGAATAAGTTGTTTAGGAAACACAGTGATTCCAAGTATTGAGGGAGTATCACTGAGCAAAATTCTGTTTTCTTGGAAATAAAACTGTGATTAAGGTTGTGCTCTAGACTGCTTATCAGCCCTCTGTTACTGATTTCTAACCCTGTGGCATATTTTAGACACAAAGATGCAAAGTTGCTTAAGATTCTGTGTCAGAAGAGAAAACAACCCTTGCGGCTGCTATCTGTTGCAAGGCACAGACTCTGGCTGGGGAAACTGTTGCTTTGCTCAGGCTTTGACAGTGTTTGGAACTCATACTCATTGCAAGTGAACCATGTTCTTATCCCTTCTCTACCACTGTGTGCGTGCATTTGCTGTGCATAAACTTCAGTGTCCTACTCTGCACTTTACTGCCAAAATACTTACAAAACCTTGAATTAGTGCTGTCTCTGAATAAGAGACTGTTACAGCTCAACCAAGAAGATGTACCCATCTATCTAATCAATCTATGCATACAGAGGAGCCAGTCAGTGCGTGCACGGCTGTAACAGAGCCTGAGCATATGGGAAAGAGAGACTAAAAGATACTAGAGGGCCTGCAGTTCCCAAGGAGTGTAGGGCACAACCTGGGACACATTTCCTTGTGAAACCAAGTTTCACCAGTTCCTTTGCTCACAAACTGCATAATTATCTTCCTTGACTATCTTTCATTCAGCTGTAATAGATAGAAGAGTTTCTCAGTGTCTTGAGTTTGTCTCAACATCAAGATTTCAATAATTTGTTTTTTTTCCAGGGCAAACTATTTTGGGGCTAATTGATTCTAAGTAATTCAGCAAGGTTGAGTGTTGGTCTTGTCAGCTGTTGTGGTGTCTTTTTCCTTTTCTGAAATTAAAGCACAGCAATCATTATATGCTGATCTTAACTTTGTGTACTCAAATGTCACTCTTCCAATTTTCATTCAGACTTTATGTACAATTTGATTGAGAGTGTCACTTCATATTTCAAATTCCATTCATGTGTTGTTGGTATGAAAATCCTTTGCTGCTTCAAAAAAGCCATGGATATATTGTCATGGATTTGAACAGCGGCTAGGTACTGTTAACTTCAACGATTAGTGGAGACTATTTGAGCCATCTTTATTTTTTCATGTAAATTGGATATAATGCTGAAAAAGGGGAAATCATCCTTAGGTTAGCAAAAATCCTGCCTTATATCTCCCCCATCTTCACTGTGTTTTATTTCACTAATGGGATCTGTATGTATTTTGAACTCATAAGACTAGTATAAACTGTGAACATCTCTTGAGGAAGGGGAACACATAACAATGAAATGATAGAACAGAAAAAGAATGAAGCTGAAAATTAGACCAGAAGATTGAAATCAGGACAGGTTTAAATCTTTCTTTGCTATTTTTTTCATCTTGGTTGCCTGATAAACTACCAAGCAGGACAAAGTTCAGGAAACTTGATATACTGCATGTTAAGTCTTTGTTGTTATAAGGTGAACTCCCTTACTCCAGCTTGCTCTCCTCGTCTCCCACACTTGTTGTTTTAATACAGAGGAAAGTTCAACTCCCCCTGCTTAACTCCAGTGCCTCTTAATGAGGGAACTGTAACACTATCCAGTTGTCTCGCCACACGGCAATCAGAATTTCATTGCTTTGCACAGTTTGACTTATGTCAAAAAGGATGGTTAAAATTCACCCGAGTCCTGGAAACCGCCTGTTGAGTTAAACAGATCACATTTTGGCTGCAGGGAGATTTTTTTATTTTGGTTGATTTGGTTTTTAAATGGTCAAAGGGCAAGAAGTATTATTTGCAAAAGCTCTTTCCCATACCTGGTTCTTAGGATGCTGGCATCATCAAGGTGATTTACACATCATATAGCTAGACACACAAGTGATAGAGCTTCATATGCCAATACAAAGAAACACAATTTTTCAAAAATAGATTCTGATCATACAAAATGGTTCCTTTAGCCTATTGTGGTTTAAAAAGATATCTTAGAGCATCCCAATAGATTATCTTTGACAGTGTGGGCTTTACATTTACAAATGAGCAAAAAATCAGAACAGAAGGCTCAAGACCAGTAAATGTGAGTCATGGAAAGTAATTTATGGGCAGTAACACTTAAACCACTATTTCTGAAGCCTTCAGGACAAGCTTCCTTGAAGGCTGTCATGCACATTATGCGGTCATTGCGATTGCTGCAACAGAAACACGAGTAAACATTTGCAAGCACTTCGCTTATGCTTGCTGTAACTCAAGTTGTGCCTTCCAAGGGTTTCTAGGCATGCTCTTTTTTCCTAATATGTTGCTTCAATTAAACTGAAAACCAGGAGCAAAAGAATTCTCTATTAAACTGTGAAATTGTTATATTGCATTACAGGAATCCTCCAAGTATATGGAAATAGGAATGTCTTTGTGGTATAGGGATAAAAGATTCTTATTAGACTTTGTGGGTCCTCAGGTGAAGAGGGTGTAAATGAGAGGCTGAGGGGAGAAATGCAGTCACCACCTCAAGGACTGGCGGACCCAGAAGAAATGCAAGTTTGTGCACACAACATACACATATGCCAGAGATCCCCTCTCGCTCCAAGTCAGGGACCTTATGAACAACTTTGTTCAATGCTAATCAACATGCCCATGTCAGCTCTACGTTCTTGATGAGTACAGCATACTCTGCATTCATTCTCTGCTTTAATATTCACCACGATAATAATTCTTTTGGCTGAAAAATCTGAGCACTGACACATTGTGGACAGGCTGCCCATCATCCATCCCAGTTCTGGTTCTCCTGGCACATTTCTTTCTCCTTATCTCACACAAGGCAGGCCTCACACCTTCCAAGAGAAGTGAAGATTGTGGTACACATCAGCATGGCCCAATGGTGTCTGTGTACAAGAAAGGAAGAGGTCGTACTTGCAGCACAGTATAAACCGCTGATGTGCAGCAAGGACAAGACCTATCCTTCCACACAGTCGAGATGTAAGCAGTGCAGAAAACAGGCAAATCCACCTCATTTGTTCAGAAGGCACTCTTCAGTGTGAATATTGCCTGCAACATCAATGTAGCCTATAAGTAAAAAGTATCAATGTGGTTCCAGCACCTCAGGTTTTGAATCTCAACATTTAGACAAGATATATGGAATTGTTGCATTGCAGGTAATTGAGGCGAGTCCAAACAGTGCCCTCCAAACAGCCATTGCTTTTATTCTTTACCTCAAATGCAGATTCTTCCATATCATTACCATAGTTAAATCTGGTAAGGAAGTAAAACTCAGCACTTGTGCAATCTGCCTGACAAAACTTGGACTTTTGAGTGGTTTTAGGGTGTAAGAGCTATGAATCACTCTTGGAGGAATCCAGCTGCATGTAGAAAGTGTTGATGAGTTGTTATATGCAAATATTGAAAGCTTGTTTAAAATCTTTTCTTAGCCTTTGGGTATGGTCTGTGCTGCGCAGATTTATGACCCACAAAGCCGCATGGTCTTAAGCCAGGCCCAGTTGTGCTTTCAAAGACAGTGTGATGTAAGATAAGAAACTTTAGCCTATACATGCTGTGCTGAGTTTTCCAAATGCAATGCAAACACTGGCAAGCCTGTTTTCAGAATGGGAAAGCCATGTTACACAACAGCTTATATCTTGCTATCTCCAAGGACAAGGCTGTCTGTCAGGTGTGCAACCTCTTTCCCTCCTGACTCTTTGCCAAGGCCTGGTTGCCTGATCTTAGGGCCAGCTTTTGAGTCAGCTGTATAGCCTTGAACCGGAGAGCTGTGAGGAAGGAGAAGCAGGTTTCTACCCTTCTTTTCTTGGAAGCTGCTTTTAAGCTCACACCATCACCCTTGATTTCTGCCCAAATGACTTTTGCAGCTGTGCCTAAGCCTGACTGGCTTGACTTCTGAGCTTGACCTTGAACCTGCCTCCTCTACGTGGATGTTTCATGTGCTCTGGACTCCTGGGTGACCCTGGTTGTTGTCACTGCTCTTGGCACAGCTTGGAGAAGCATCCTGTGGCTGACCGGAACACCAGCTTTGCAGTTCCCACGGACAGGCAGTCAATCTGCAAGGCTGGCCCCAAGTGATCTTGGAGACCATCCCAACAGGTGGCATCCCACAGGCTAGATCTGGCTACCTGATTTGCTCAGATAGGCTGTCCATGGACTGCCTAGGAGGCAGCTGTGTCAGGGAGCATGCCATGAGCATGGTTTGGTATCAAATGTTGTGTAGACATAGGCAAAATGATTTACAAAGCTAAGTGAAGAGAGAGCTAAGTCTATTCAAGTATCAGATACCATAATTCATCATGATTAGCCTGGTATGATTCAACAGCTGTAACCATTTAGGCCATGATTCAGAAAGGCAAATACTTTAATCTAATGCTAGCAGGGGATTGCCAAGGAAAGGGAGGAACTGAAAAGAAAATATATCAAAATTTCAAACTTCATCCTGGAAACAGAATTATAAAACTTCATTAAAATGCTTATGCTGCATGTATCAAAGTATAACAGTTATGCAAAAAAAATTTGCTTCGAATTTGTTGAGAAGGATCGAGAGCACCCAGGATGGATGCAATGTAGAGAAAACTTACTTCCAAGAAAAATTATGAAGAGAGCTGTTAGCCAGCAGTGCCTTATCCTGAAGGCATCTACAATTCAGTGGGCATCTCTATTATGTTTTTCAATGTATTAAAGCACCCTAAGTGCCTCCATATCCATAGTAGGTCCTCAGCTGTAAGGCATGTTCTTGCTTATGCTCTACCATGATCCAGAGATAAGGATGTCCTTCTACATCTACAGCCTGGTCCAACACGCCTCGAGCACTGAGGTCAGTACATAGGGCAACATGGTCACCTACTCCCGTCTAACTGTCAGTGCAATGCAGCTGAGTCACTGAAATGATATCAGGGTTGACAAGCCTTCAGTGTCTAGTGCCCTTTTGAACTATGTTCTAATCACTATACAAAAAAAGTAGTCAGGTAGTGTCTTTCTCCTCCTTCAGTTCACAAGATTAATTACTTGTCTTTAATAAAGACCAAAATGAGAGGCTCACTTAGCCCTGGATTTGAACTGGGAGAAGAAAAGATCAGTAATTGCAACACAGTGTTAAGAGACATCACCACTAAGTAAGGATACACTGATAAGATCAGTGTGTGAGAAGTGGTTAAGTCCTCTTTCACCCAATTTGTTCTTATAAACTGCTTACTATTGTCAAAGTAAACAGGTTTTAAGATAAGTTTTCTGTCAAAAGCAGAGTGTGTAGTCTTGGGATGCAACTGCTTTTTAAGGCAATTTGATATAAGCTACTTTTTATGCAAGATACTGTGTTTTAGTGGCAGAGGAAAAGTTGGCCATCCACTTGCACGCAGTAAAAGGGTAGGGCTCAGCCTCCTAGGTGTTCATATTTGGCAATAATTTCTCTGTGCAAATGCAATGGCCATCCTCACACTATTTCCTGGCTACCCCGCACAATCATTTCAAATTTTTTTAAATCAAATAATTTCTAGTAAGTAGTGCAATATCAATGTACTGACATTAAAGTACACACTAAAGATGTGTTTCTTGTTGTATGAGCAGTATGGCTGTAGAGCTGCAAGCTCCGTAAGACTTCACACTAAGAACAATTTACCAAATCTGAACCTTTGGAAACTGAGCAGAAAAATAGTACAGTGTTGAAATAGTGTATCTTAAAGGGAGTTGGGCACCTTAAAATTGAAATTAGCTAGAAAAAATGAATTGCTGAAGTCTGGGTAAAACTGATTGGATTATTTCTTCTATGTTTAAGAAGCTACAGGAAAATTCAGCAGAAGCAGCTTGTGATACACCTGTGAGGAAGAATCAGGTAAGAGTTCCACAGTGGTAACACATGTAGATTATATTTTATATCCTCTTAAGAAAAGTGGTTTCCTTCATAATTTGTGTCTTAAAAACTGAGCAAATTCTGATATATGTAGGGAGAGAAAATAAGGTGTGACACCAATAGAAATCTGATTTTTAAACGAACTCCAACCTTGTACTGTTAGAAAGCTTTAAATAAAGATGCAACTTAATTTCTTGAGGTTGTTACAGAGCTAATACTACCCAAACAGTGTCAAAATACAGCTGATTTAAACTACCAGATTATACTTTAAGGGTGTATTCAAGAAAAGTCATTCAAGTAGTGCCTATCCGAGTTAGTGATGTGTGGCACCACACAAACTCAGAGAGACTGTTCTGGACCTGAGCTGGCTCAGACTGAGCTAGGTTTGATGTGTCTGCACGAGTTTCACAGTTAACACACAACCTGAAAATCCACTTTTGGATAATCAAAAGTTGATTGTATCTATCATATACTCAGGGTGGGAGTGGAGCAAGGTTTCACAGTCTGACCAGTCTAGCAACAACAGACAAAATTCAGGAGCTCGGAGGATAGCTGAGATTGGAAGTAACTTCTCACAATTGTCTAGTCCACCACCCTGCTGACAGCAGGGTGACCTAGAGCAGACTGTCCAGGACGTTTCCCAGTCAGATTCGGAATTATCCAAGGATTAATATTTCCACAATCTCTCTGGGCAACCTGTTCCAACGTTTGATCTGTCTTACCATAAAATTTTTTTTTCCTAAGTTTAAGTGGAGTTTCCTGTACTTCAGTTTGCAGCCGTTGCCTCTTGTCCTTTCACTGGACTTCTTACTAATGAGAAATGTCTGGATCCCATAACACATTACCTGGTTCCCATACTCTACCCTCGTAGCAGAAAAGTTTTTTCCTAATGTCCTCCAAAGCCACATTTTGTGTACATTGAGCCTTCTTATATATTTTGCTACAAAAGATGAAAGTTTGGCTCTGTCATCTTTGTAATTGTTTCTATTGCTATTGGATCACCCTTTAGGCTTCTCTTTGCCAGGAAGAAACAAGCCCAGCTCTTTCAGTGTCTCCTCAGAGGTGATGTGCTCTGGGCTCCCAACCAGCTTGGTGGCCTCTCTAGTCTCACTGCAGCTTCTCCCTCTTGAACTGGGTCCAAAACTAGACTCTGTACCCAGGTGTGGCCTCCCAAGCACTAAATAAAGGGTAGTTATAATTTTCCTTGATCAACTAGCCGTGCTGCCCTTAATGTAGCCCAACAGGCAATCTGCCTTACTCAATCATTTGTTGTTCAGTCAAATCCTGTCCTTGCTCTAAAACATAAATATCTAACTATTGTTTGAAATTAATCAATAAGTGTAATGTCATAATTAACCTACAGTGCTCTTGAAGATATACCCCAGAGTCCACTGTTTCATGATTCATTGGCAAACCTGTTGACCACAATAAATCAATGTCACAGCAAATATATAAATAGTTCAGTGAAACTGAACATTAGTAAGCCAGTCTGGTACTTGGTGCACCTTCAGAGTTTGCACTGACTTATTCTTCTGATCTTTGTGATGGTTCAGAGCAGATTTCTGCTGCAAGAATGGAGCCCATCTGAAAATCAAAGATCAGTCTTTCTTAGTCAAAGAGGTTAGGCAGCAGCACAAATTCCAGAATCGGTGTGTGGTATATGAAGAATTTGTTTGTATCCAGAAAAGTACTTCAAAGCCAGAGCATGCCTTTTATCGACATGCACCTCCACCCATCCCTTCAAAAACTCTCACACAAAACCCAAATCTTCCATCCTGGCGTAGATGAGAAATTTTGGCTGAAGGCCCAGCAGCTCTTGCAGCCTGTCTAAAACAGGCTTGGGTGGACTCTGAAATGGGATACAGCCTCTCTCTTTTCATTGTAAAGGCAATGGTTTAACAATAAGCAGTGAAAGAGAAGGAAAATTGAGAGAATTGTATTTAAGCTGACTGTTAGGAACTCAGAAGCATAGAATCACAGAATGGTTTGAGTTGGAAAGGACCTTAAGATCATCTAGTTCCAATGCCCCTGCCATGGGCAAAGGCGCTTCATCCTAGGCCATGTCACCCAAGGTTCTGTTCAACCTGACCTTGAAACAGCCAGGCATTAGCATTTACTTCTTTGGGCAACCTGTTCCAGTGCTTCACCACCCTCACAGTAAAGAACTTCTTCCTTATATCTAACCTAAAACTTCCCCTGTTTAAGTTTTAACCCATTCCCCCTTGTCCTATCACTAATGAATGTCCCTAATGAAGAGTTCCTCCCCAGCATCCTTGTAGGCCCTCTTCAGATACTGGAAAGCTGCTATGAGGTCACCACGCAGCCTTCTCTTCCCCAGGCTGAACAGCCCTAACTTTCTCAGCCTATCTTCATACAGGAGGTGCTCCAGTCCCCTCATCATCCTCATGGCCCTCCTCTGGACTTGTTCCGACAGTTCCATGTCCTTTTTATGTTGAGGACACCAGAACAGTACACAATACTCCAAGTGAGGTCTCACGAGAGCAGAGTAGAGGGGCAGGATCACCTCCTTCAACCTGCTGGTCACGTTCCTTTTGATGCAGCCCAGGATACAGTTGGCTTTCAGGGCTGTGAGTGCACGTTGCTGCCTTACGTTCATTTTCTCATCAACCAACACCCCCCAAGTCCTTCTCTGCAGGGCTGCTCTGAATCTCTTCTCTGCCCAGCCTGTATCTGTGCCTGGGATTGCCCCGACCCAGATGTAGGACCTTGCACTTGGCTTGGTTGAACTTCATGAGGCTGGTGTCAGCTCACCTCACAAGCATGTCAAGGTCCCTCTGGATGGCATTCCTTCCCTCCAGTGTATCAACTGAACCACACAGCTTGATGTCATTGGCAAACTCGCTTAGGGTGCATCAATCCCACAAGGAAGAAGAAATAGCACTTCAAGAAAGAGTAGCGGTCAGGGAATGAAAAAACAAACATTACCTTTTTAGAATAATGAAGAAAGAGTAAACTGAGAAAAAGACTTGTTATTTAAGCTATATCCTCTGCAAGGCATTTAACAGTTTCCAATCCCAGTAGCTTCAGTGGGAGAGGCTGCACTTTGTAAGATGCTCTCTGCTTCTTTAGCAAAACCACGAGCTTTCTGAAACACTTAGCTCATGCTAAGTGATCATATGCCAAGTATTGTGATAATAACTGATCTTGCTACCTGAGTGGAATTACACAATAAGGAAGACCGGAAATAAGTAGCTGTTTAAAAGTACTTGTGCTTTTAAGACATAGTAGTGCAAGTGCCTGATGCCTTGAGCTGTGGTGCTGTTTTAGAAAACACTGCTACCCAATGACACCTGTCCCCTTGGCTGCCATCATGGCCATTGAACCAGGACCTTCAGTAACATCTTCAGTACTGGAGTGTGACCCCAGGGAAAGTATGATCCCAATGAACCAGCACAGACAAGAACCTTGTATCTGTCAGAGGGTTACAGTCAGGAAGCAGTAAGAAGAGGATTGCCCCATGAAGGAAGACAAGTTAGCAGCCAAGGGTGATCTCAGCACAGGCTGCGCCCTCACCAACAAGACACAATCCCATGGGGCCTGAGCATAGCAGGCAGAGCCAGGGGCTATAGCAAAGACCATCAACACCCCAACACAAGTGATTAACCAGGGCCAGGGTCTACCCACCAGCTCCAGTTAGGAGCAAAAGGAGATAAGCTGTGAAATGACTGAAAGGTCCAACCAAGATACAAGCTAACTAAAGAGTAGGTTCAGGGTACATTGGGGAAGCAGAGCTGCAGAAAGGCACATCTACAGCATAGCTCAAGACAGGACCAGGTACCCATTCCTGATCTTACAGGGAGCCCTTGGGCACAGGAAGTGTGGATGAGTGTCTCAGGTGTGGTTGGCTGGGGCCATTAAAGCCTATCAGTTACTTCACTTGGCCTTAATCCAGTATGAGGCATTACACTGTACTATAGAAAGATGTCATGTCAGAGAGCCAGAGCAAGCTGGAAGGGCAGCAGCCCAAGCAGGAAGCACAAGCCATCAACCTGGTTCTCCTTGTTCATAAGGACTAAGCACATGTGCCCAGAGAGGTCAAATCCCATTTGTGAGAAATCATTAAAGATTGTACTAAGACCAGCTGATATTAGTAAGGCCTCACAAGCCCTGTTGTCAACAGCTCATTCTCATAATTCGTGGATGCCTTCAATTATCTGTGGGAGATTTGCAAGCCGGTCTCTCAGCCTGCGAAGGAGGTTCCACATGGGCAGGCACTTAATGAACATATTGGATTATAAACACTAGCTAATCTTTCCCACATGTACACCTGAAGAATATCACAAGTGACAGCTGTTTAAATTTCCAAGGAAATTAATGATTCCTAAAGAGGCAAGGCTTATCAAAGCTTTCACTGGGCCTGATAACAGACAACCACCAAGGGGCAAATTGTTTATAATAGTCTATAAGTGCCTCATTCTATGGGTTCATTGGGGAAACTTTTATTGACATGGTCCCTTTTATTAATGTTTGTGCTGGCAAAGACTGGAACAGCTTTGTTCAATCTACTGATGATATTAGGCTACTAAGGCCTCTAATGAGCATCTCATATCTTCAGGTCACAGTCAGTTTAAATGATTGGTATTAGGGCCAGGATACCATGTGCTCAGCTGAGCCCTATGAGATGGCTACATTGTGCCTGCCCCATACAGAGCTGACATCCTTGTGAGGCCCATCTCTGAGACTGCTAAAACATTAACTGGCATGTGGTGGGTCATTTGCTGCATTTGCTGTCTTGAGATTCAGGGGTGGGATCAAGGTGATGGGAAGAGGGCAACCCAAGTTTACCGTGAGACTATAACCAACCTTTTCTAATAGACCACATATGGAGAAAGAAATGCTCTTCCTCTGTCCCTTTTTACAGAAAGCATGTACCTTTATATTAGGACGCAAAACCTCAGTCAGTCACCCTGGCATTTTTTCTTTCCCACAGAGCATGTGGCAGGACATGTTCTCATTTCCAAGGGGACTTTTCAGACCCTGGTTCTATTTAAAAGAAGGCATCATGAAAAAAGAGCATTTGCACTGGCCTGTGAAAGTGGCAACACGGAAAAATCTTTGTTAAACTCAGGGGTCAACAAAAAGGAATTAGCCACAGCAAGTCATTCTCCTGAAGCTACAAGTAATGGAATTCCCATGAGGAACTTGGTAGCTTGGAATTATTTTGAAGTTCAAACTTCTCTTCCTGGTCAATGAGTGTTTCACAAAGGAGCATGGAATTAATTTAAATTCAAGACTACAGACAAAACAAATGGCTCACAAATAGCTTATAAATGTTTTCTTGCATAAGAATAACTCTGTGATCCACCACTGAGTTCACTGCTGAAGTGTCTGGCCACAGCAAGGGACCTGTTCCTCCTGCCACACTGGTGTAAACCAGAATAGATTCAGTTGCAACACATAAATGGATGAAGTCAGGCTAAAGCAAATCAAACTGGGAGTAGTCTTACTTGTGTTCTGTAAACCCGTGCTAATGTTACTGTCTGACCCACTGCACTCAATTAAGCAAATTTTGGATGTATGTCATATATTCTGCAAATCAGCTCTTCACAGTTTATGTTCATACAATTACACTGACTCTGCTTGATGAATATCTGGCCTAGTATTTATGACTTTAATTTCTCTGTCATTCATCATCAAAATTACTTGAGGGCTTCACTTAAAGAATATTAGAGCCTCCAATGACTGGATAAATGTATGGGTTATTTCTTGTGCTTTCTCTGACTAGCACAGCATTTTTCTTGGGAATAAATATGAAAGAGAAGTAAATCACTGGCCTTATGATTTTATTAATAAATAATAGAGATTGTAAAATACAACTTTCAGGCAAGTCCTCCCAGTACACATGCATACACGCACACATACGTCATTTCTTCCATTTTATTTTAGGATCTTGCATGAGTGGGCAAGAAAAACTTCACATGCTCTATTAGATATATAATAGAATGTTCTATTATAACCGTAACAGTGTGGTACTATATTAGGAAAAGAGCTCAACTTGTAGGATATTTGGAATCTTTGTTACTTACAATTTAAGCTTGGTTTTTTTCATGAGGTGAAACTAAGAACAGCTAGTCTAAGTAGGAGATGTTGCTAGCAGGCAATAGAACTGCCCTGGTCAAACTGACTGTTTAATAACTTTCTGATGGATTTTTAACAAAATAAAATTCTTGAACAGCATAGGCTGTTCACTTGTCTGGTTTGTTTGAAGTTCTTTATTTTCTTAAGAGTATTTCTGCTGCAGTACATGAGTCCCTCAGTGGCTAATACAGCCCTTTTTAATCAACTTTTAATGCCTCTTAAGTAACAAAGCAAAACCAAAAGGTATGTTCTTTTGTGTATATAAAGAACATATTAACTGAGTATATTTGTGACACCAGTTGTTTTAACGCTGACAAGGAAAGTGCTTAGGCCATGTAGAACAAGTGAGGCCTTTTCCTGCGCTTCACCCTGTTTTTTCCTCCCATGATTCTTTCTTCAAAATTCCATATTTGCCTTGAATAAAGACCCTGACCCCTCCTTTGATGCAGAAGATGGAGAAAACAGGCTGACTGTTGGGAAAGGTATGGCATGGCAGGCAAGAGAAGAACAAGTGAGGAAAGGGAGAATAACTTTCCTTCTCACCATGGTTCTGCAGCCTTGTCACTGTTACTAACGGTATACCAGTCTTGTCTTGATGCAACCTACACGCCACTTCAGGAATTCTTTTGTGTTTTCAAGGGCCACTGTTTCAATGCCTATGCCTGATTCTCAAGATCAGACAGCTCTATCTGCTGAAAGTTTTTCTATGGCAGAAAGTCCAAAAAATAGAAAAAAGCAGTAACTGCTTCTCGTAGATCCCATGGAAGGCATAGGTGTGGGCAAAAAAGACACAACAAACCCCTTTTATTTCAGGACTAAACATTTGCTCAAATGGGTTGAAAGAATTTACAAGACTGTGTGCAACAGTGCCATCTGATGGGCTTACTCAAAAGGGTAAACAAGGTGACAATCTGCAGGCCGGGCAGGCTACCTTCAGTCATAAGCAAAATGATGTGACCAGCACTAGATTTTACTGAAAGAAGGTGATGTTCAATGAATTCTTATTTACATAGCCTTTTCCCATGAGCATCTGTCAAACTGCTTTTTAAAATAAGATTATGGGTATCTTTGATAAAGGTAAAAGGGTTAATATAAGTTCCATTGTGGGACACTTTATTTAGTATTGTGGAACATTTTGATTGAGACAGTACAGCAAACGAAACATACAGGCCAAGCTAAATGCAGTAATTACTGGGCAATCGACCCTTGAGTAAAATTTCGAAGCAGGAAGCAATGCAGTGGAGCTAAAGGTTCAGAGGTCTCTCAGGAAAAGCTGGTATGTCACAGGCGCAGACTACTACTACCACTACAGAAAAGAAAGCGAAATGCTACATAATTGATCAGCATTTATGTATTGTTACCTCTTTGACAATGCAAAACACTGTGGGCTTCGTCTTTGCAGAATACGTTGCCCTTAAATAGTTGCTAGAAATATGTAGGACAAAGTTAACATAGGGATTTTTATTTTTTTTTAATCTAATTCATTCTCCTGCAAGACCCCAGTCAAGTGACTTTGTTTTGAAGGATGAGGTGTGATCATTACCCATTAAAATAAATGTAGAAATGAAGCTTCTGAGTTTCAGTCATGTCTTCCAAGTGCTTGGTGTGGCTACTTATACTAAACTGCCTCTCCTTAAGCCTCTTCTACCTATAGTGCATAAAATTATTATTATGTCATTAATACTGAAAGGATGGTTCTTCTTGCATCAATTCCAAACATGAAAGTGACCTTTTAATTGATTTACATCTTCATTACTGTGTTACAGCGTAGGTAAAACTACCAATTTCCCCAGGTCTGAATTCCTGTGAATACGCAGAAGCGGACATCAAAATTTATTTCACTTGCTGCAGTGAAAGAGCAAAAGCCATCCCTGGCCACAGAAATCAGTTCGTGGCCCTGTAATGTAAACAGCTTTTATCAATGAGCCAGGAGAACCTTTAATCATTATTTATACAATCTCTATATAACACAGATACTGGCAATACATATAAATACTGGAGATATATATAAATATCGGAAAGAGAAGACTTTTGAAAAAGGCCTGGACTATTTTGTTGGTAGGATTCACATCAGTGTTATATTGTTCAGCATAGGTAAATGAAAACTTGGGGAAAACATAGTACATCTTTTGGGGAATCAGTTTATCTTCAACCAGAAGTCCTCTAAAACTGTTTGAATATTGTGATAGATAACTGGTTGGATATTAACTGTCTTCTTTTGTGTTTGTTTTCAACTTTCTTTTCTCTTAACTTTTACAACTAAAAATCCTGGCATTTTTTCTCCACAAATTGATTAGTCTCGGAAAGTAGAAGCAATGCTGAACTATTATCATGCAAAAATACTTCTTTCCAGAGATGAACAATAATACATAAAATTTGGTTTTAACTCTTGATTTTCTTTGGAGTTCTAACTCCTGTCTAGGGAGTGTTTGTGGAGAAAAGCCCTGTTCAAATATCTGTCTCAGAGGCGGATTAAGTACATAAGATATGACAGGCCAGGGCAGAAAAAAGTTTTGTGTTGAACCAGGAAAGGATTATTTCGTTTACTGCTATTTGGAAGGAGACAAGGAAATACGGAATGATGGCAGGGTCAGAGGGAGTGGGAATGGTGAGATGCAGGCATCTCACACATAAAGCATTATTGCTGCCTTTGGAAAACTGAAATTAAATATGCAAACACTATGGTTGAGACATCTTATTGTACTTGACATTTCCTGAATCTACTCATGTCAGTCCTTGATATTAACAGGAGAACAATCAGTTCTCTGTCAAAAGCTGTTAAGAAACCTATTTCATAGGAAAGCTCACTTCATAGTGGTACCTGGAGATAGTACTGATAGAATATTTAGATTCTATAATTTACACATTGGCGCATATTAAATCTATAAGCTATTTGCAATAAAAGCACAATGGAAAACCTCAGGTAACCAGCCTTTTCTTTTGTGTATGTATTATGTGTGCAGTTTAGTTATGCAACGAAAAAGACCAAATCCAGATGTCATCAGCTGACATAGCAGAAAGTGTGTCTAAGAAACACCCAGCCTTGCTTTGAGTAGAGCCACATTGCAGGACACAGAAGTATAACATGGTTGTCTGGTTTGTAGCTTCATGATCAGAGGAAAGCTAGGAAGCAAATATGCAACCCCATATCTATGCTTTTATCTGCTTTTCTTATTGGTACCAAAATGCTCTGGGAGCCATTCTACAATGAGTGACTGATATTAAATTGATGTTTATCAGTTAATCTTATGTCTGCTGTCTCCTTTGTCAGTAAGTCTAGGCCTGGATATGGCCTACAAGGTAAGATGGAAATGTGAACTCCAGCCAGTTATGTTGTTAGAGTGGCACTAAACCTGCTACATCAGTAAAACCAGAGGTGGAGGCTCATAAATCTTTGTGTGTGTGTATAGCTGCCATGATCTAGCTCCTTCTGGGACTCTGCATGTGACTTCCAAATAGAGTTCCTGGCAGTTCATCTTTCTCATCTAGAGGTACATGTGCAATAAAGCAGATTTAATGGGGAAGACCTCGCAGTGGAATAACATAAGCTGTATGTTTTCTTTCTTTCCTCTCACCAAAAGCTAATATGCACTTTCTCTCCTGTCAAAGTCAGATTAGCTTCCCATAACAGCAGTCACCCATGACAGTCTCCAGTATTTTCTTTCATGACAAACCGAGCTTCATGAACTTCATGAACTGAGCTTCATGAACCTTGGAGCTGACTGCAAGGGATGCTGAAAAAGCCTCAAGCATTTGCACTTGGAATGGGGCAAAGCTGTGTATTTGGATTCTAGCTTTCTGCCTGCATGTCTGAGGGTGTATGATGTGATCTAATGCCAAACAACAAAAGTTCATCTATGAATTGCAACACTAATGTAATGTGCAATGCATATGGAAAGGAATAGTTTCATTTATGGAGCATGAAACAGTAATATCTGTAATCCTTTGGTTTTGTTAGCCAAGAGAAAAACAAATCTTGTGATATTTTTGTTTGTGAAGAATCAACATTTTTTTGGAAGTTTCTCTGTAGATATATTATGCCATGTACTTTTTTAACATTGATTTTTAAAAAAGCTGTCAAGTTAGTCCACTGGTTTAAAGAGAAGGCATTAGCACATCCTTCTTTTAAGTTGTGTCTTTTTTTTCTGGCTTTTCTAGTCATAAGTGCAATGTTTCACTGCATATTTAGCATAAGTTCTACAGTTTCATGGGAACATTCAAAACATGAATTCTTATGAAGCAGAGGCAGGACTGAAAAATACTAACGAGGTTTCAAATGCATTAGAAGCAGTAAGCATGGCAAAGAGTCTGTGGAGTCAACAGTTTCAGCTGTAAAAGAAGCCTTACAGAAAGATAAAGACCATTAAAGAAAAATTAAATTAAATCTTTACTTGGTGATGGAGGTTTCCAGCACAGCCTTTCTTTACAGAGGGCTGTCTGAGGGGCTGTTTCAAATTGCAGTGTCAGGAGAGATTTTTGAATAAAATTTATAAAACAAGAAGTAGGAAATCAGAAGGACCAGATGGTGTTCAGCCAGCCTTCCTGAAGGAGCGCAAGTACAAATGTGAAAATGTCATGTGTTCTCTGTCATTTAAAATCCATGTCATTCCTAGAAAAACAGAAAGCAACAAATGTGACATCGTTTTTAAGCCATCAGGGAAGATTTGGGGAACTATTGATCAATAAGTCTCACTTCTATGTAGGGGAAAGTATGGAAACTATAATAAAATACAGAATTACTAGCCATGTGGAAAGATTTGATTTAGCAAGGAAGAGTCAAAACTGCTTTCCTGGATGGAAGTAACAGCTCAAATATTAAATATTTCTTCAAAGTAATTAGTGACCACACAGACAGCTGTCCAGAAGTGCCCACTCTGTGTTTCAGGTGCGAGAAATAGAGGGGAAAACAAAAGCTCTGTTAAGCGACTGTATGAATCCATGTTGAATGCTGCAAAAAGAACTTGCTTATGGCCAGTGTCTCAAAATCATAGATGGGTCTGTGTCTAAGAAGAGCATCAAATACTTACAAGCACACAAGCACTAATAACACCAGAGGTCACATTACAACAATAAGGTATTTATTTATTCTTTCCCCATTCTTCTGCACCAGAAAACACCTCCATATATGCTCCATTCCCCCTGCCATCTACAGTAATTATACTCACAGGAGGCGGGTGTCCCAGTAATATTTCTAAACCCTTCACTTCACAGAGGAGTCATTGTTGAGTGTTTTCTTATGGAAAAGGCAAAGCAAGTAGCCTCTTGTCTTGATTCAAACCCTCTGACTTTTGGAATCTTCTGCTAAATTGTATTTGCCATACAGGAAGGGTGTAGGAGGGAGGGAAAGAACTGAAAAACTCCAGTCTTGTGTCAATTATCAAGTGTTTTAAATTTAGAGATTTTCCCATCAACTAGAAACTAAATCCACTTGTTTGTTGCCAGGGAAAATGGGTGAAGATGCCATTTCTAAAGTGTGTAAAGACTTTGTGGTTCATTTCACAATAATATTTGTTGAACTTTTGTGGCATGCTTTCAGAGAAAGCAAGATGGAGCTGTGCTAGTCATGATTTGCTAAATGGTACTTCCTAATCCTTGCTAGTTTTTGTTTATTCATGCCTTCTGTGGGATTTACAGTGTTAGCTTGTGGAAAGAAAAAGAAAATCTCAGCAGATAGAGGAATGAAGCCTTCCAGTCTACTGCTTGGAGGCAGGTTTGGATATTTCTGTCAGGAGGACTTGCTTCACATTTGACAGAAACCTATATGCGCAGGGAATGGGGAAAAGGAACAGAAATAGGCGGTCAGCTCTTCAGGCACAGACCTGTGAGACCCAGGACACTAAGCTCCACATGTAAGATGACCTTGAAATCTGAGGTACAGCCCAGCGAGGCAATGCAGGATGAGCTGTGCCTGTCTCCAAGAGCTCATCACACCCCTGCCCACTGCTTCTGACAGCCAAAGCTGTGGTCAGGTAGAGACCATCTAGCTTTGGGTACCTCAGGGCACCTCCAAGCAATGTCACAATGAGGAGGAGGAGGATGCAAGCTGTGCTACAAGCATTCCCATGAGCTCTACCTCTTACCTCACGCATTGTTTCAAAGGCTTTCATTATCCATCTCTCCAGGCTGAGCTGACTGATAAAGGAGCTCCTCTTATTTTTGTCTCACTCTCTCTGAAGCAGGATCTGTTCATTGTGAGAGAGCCTTTTGGCAGAGGAGGGTGCCTCCTCTTTGTTTTGTTTCCTCTTGACTCTCACTGTCCATAACCTTGATGGAGCTGGAGGAGGGAGCTGCAGTGTTGCTGTGGGTGGCAAAGCCCCATCCTGCCAGTGGGGAGCAGGTGTGGAGGGCTGGTGAACAAGGGAAGGAGAGTGTTGAAATTCTGCCTGTGCTTTTCCTGTTCAGGTGATCCTGTCACTGACAGATCTGGTCTGAACCTTTGCTACTGCTGAGGAAGGAGAGGGTGGAGGGAGAGGAAAACCAAAGCCTGTGACATATAATGAAGTCCTTATGTGCTGAAAACTTGTATTCGATATGCCATAGACAGAGATGCTGACAGTCACGCTCTGTGCCTTGCAGGAAAAGGTTTTGAAGGGAAAATACACCGCCTTTGCAAATGCTGGCGCAGAGCTGGAGTGGGCCTGCAGAGCATTGGGACTGTTTGGTGATGACTGCTGATAGAGCACTAAGGAAGAAATAGTTGGATTTTTATTTTTCTTTTTACTTTAGTGCATAGCTCAGTCGCTGAGTGTGCGGAACAAGGACTGCAGCGTCCAAAAAGGCTGGATTTCTGTTCCTCAGCCTCTCCTGATCTTGGTGCATGAACTTATGCAAAGCTGCTCTGTTCTGGGCTCTTTGGTTTCTTCAACTCAAGTCTTTGCAGCTCTTGAGAAACCAAGTACCAAATTTTAACTAAATTCTCTTCATTTTCAGTCTTGGTCAGTTTTTCAGTCCTCAAGATAAGTCAGTTTTTACAAATCTCTCCTTTCCAGTGAAAATGCATTTTCCTATGCAAATTACTGTGAAAATTATGTGGTGAGACTCCATAAGGACAAATGTGTGTTCTGTGGCTGATATGCAAGAGAGAAAAGACTCCAGCTGCATCTTCCTGTGATCCTTTGAAGCAACTGGGAATACGGGACTGAAAGCCATGTATAATTTATTAGTTTAAGCACGACTGTACCTTGCAAATTTTGTTATGATCCATTAATTTAGAGGCATGTATTCTTGATTATAACACAGGATTTTAACGTGCCATTTGAATTGCAGTAGAAACTTATTTTGGCTCAGCTACTCCAGTACATTGTGTATTCAGTTCACACATCTTTTTCAGTAGTAATTCCTAAGGTTATCTCACTTCATTATTTCTCTTCACTTTTAATATTGGACTCAGGTTTGCAGGACACAATTTGTGAGCGCAGGTTCCACAATCTCTCTCCAGTTGGCATGATATGAAGTAGCTATTCTGCCACTGCAAACTGCAACATGAGTATTTCCAACCAGAACTGGACAAGTAGATATGAATCCCTGAGACCCCCGAAACCACATCTAGCATTCTTACTGTATAAAGAGTGGTCTGTCGTATCTGTATCATTTTATCCCTCTTCACCATATTGACACATGGCCATATTGCTGCAGATTGACAACCACCCACACTTCCCACACCATGCTGAGTGGTAGGGGAGACACCGGTGTCTAGCTACTATAGCTTTTCCCAATCCAGGAAATTCTTCTCAGGATTTGCATGGTGGGTTCGCCATGACACACACATCCAGCTAACACATCCATGGGTAGCTTGGCTGTAAGAGCCATATCTCTAGTGGGAGCAACTGTGCTAGTTTGCAGCTGCAGCTCTGTGCCCATGCCATAGTTAGGGATAAATTCCAAATGTAGTTCTTCCCTTTTGCCTTTTCCAATTTCTCAAAATATTGTATGGAAATAATAGAAGTCAGAGATAAATTTTAAAAATAGAGGCCCCAAAGAACAGCCTCCCATCTGTGATGGCGCTTTCACTGTGCACGGCTCCAGCAGTGATTCCTCAAATCCCACCCTTCCTAGGGCTTTTTTTTCTAGACTTGATGGTTTGTTTGTTTATTTTAAATAAGTATGCCAATGAGGCGTAAGCTTTTTTCAGATTAAGGGAGATCTACGACAAAAGACAATTTTGCATATAGGAATGAGAAGCAGGATGGAATTATGCTTTTATTAAAGGTAGATGTCATTTTAGGTGGTTTGAACCACTGTGACAATTTTTGCAATGTTATGGAAAGAAACTGAAATTTATATTTGACACTATATTTAATGCAGCTTTTTGTTTTGTAGACTAGTCAGAACACTTTTAATTCAGGACATGAGAAGTCTGCAATGGAAAACATTTTCTTTCAGTTCATTTTGCAGTGTTGTTGCTTCTGAGTCACTAGAAGAGTTTTTTCTATTACCCACATTATACTCTTATAACATAAAAGCCTAAATGCAGAATAAATGCTAAGAACAAAACTTTATATCATAAAGCATATGTGATAAAAAAAAAAGCCCACAAATAAAAATCAAAAACCAAAACTCTCCTCTCATCATTGCAACTTCATATTGTATTCTTCCAAACATTGTCTTGCATAAATTAGATGCCAAGACATGCTTTCTTGAACTTCATTTCTTCCATGACAAAACTCAGGGCAGTCTCCAAAACTGTGATCCTGTCTATTAAGACCATGATGCTGAAGTCTGTTGTAATTTTTACCATGTAGACACTGATGGCTTGACAGGCAAAGCAGACAGCTCAGTTCTAGTTCAATGTCATTTGTTTCAACACTATTATTTCTTTTTTTTTCCTGTGTACAAAATAAATTAGATAGCTTAGATAATAATATTGCATTTGTGAATGCAAGCAGCAGCTCTGGGGTTTTCAGCATTAGCAATGTCACTGTTCATCCAGGGGAACAGAAAAATGTGCAAAAAGCATTTGGGTGAGCATTCCCCATGTTTTGAGTGACTCTTTTCTTATACCGAAACAAAACCCGGAATGTTTTGGGGTAGCTGAAATTTACATAGACCCATGTGCAGTTTTGGAAATGTCTGGATTACATGATAACATGGCTTGCAGAGCTTAGGAAGCTGCATTTGCTTCTGTTTCTCTCTATTCAAAATTCAGATGCTTTTAGCCATGTCCTTTATTTTCAAAATTATCTCACATTACTACTTTACACTGTTACTGCTAATTTATGTTCTTATAAAGAGTAAGGATTTGATTTAGTTATAAGAACTATCTTGTACTTCTGTAGGTAATATGTTAATGTTGACTATGATCTACCTTCTCCATGGTACAAAATTTTTTACTAAAAATATAGTATCAAAGTAAAATAATTTGTATGTTAAAACAGTATCTAAAATCATGTCTTACTCTTTGGGGGAATGTCATGGTGTAATCACTGCTGGTGAGTTCCCACCTACCAATAGTCCATCCTGCTGGGAATGAATGTCCACAAGCATTTCCAAATCTAGACCTGTTTCCAGAAGTATGAACACAAAGGGGTAAAGTTACTGTTTTGCTAACTAGATCAAATAGCAGATTCATGTCTACAGTTGAGACAATTCATTGTTGCACAAATTTGTCGTTTTGGAAAACAGGCAAATAGTTACCAAGATAGAAAGCAAGGCAGAAAGTGACCGCACAAATATCTCTTTATTATCTTTTCCTTGATGTGTTCCTACCATCCAGATGTTTCTAGACATCTGTCTTTGCTCAGCACAGTCCCATCACCTTATGCTGAGTAATTGAGAAAAACAACATATACTCAACTCAGCAACACCCTGTTTACAGGATAAAAGCTTTGTTTTCAGCACTTTCAACTTGGAGTGCGATTTGGAAACATTTAGCTCATGAAAAGTCTTAGAGTTCATGCTTTGACCTCATTATGACCTGAACATTTTGTTAACAAAGTACCCTGTTAATGTTTTGACCAAAAGAACGAACATGCTTGGGGCTGGTTGTGTTGCCAAAGTGGTGCTTGCTCCTAAAAAGGGAAAGTTTTAATTTTATTTTCAAAAGCAATGTTTTACTCCTAACTATATATGGAAATGTCATCAATCAGTCCTGAAAGACAGTGTGCTCTGCAGTGCATTATAACAGCTTGTGTTTCTTCATTCGGTGTAACAAATCTCACCATGCCATAGCTCACAGCGGAAGTCTTATATCTATTTTCTCTCTACTAGCTGGAGTAAATGTGAATATAATTTTTGTTTTAATCACCACCAGTGAAGTATAAAGTAATAAGCCAATTAAAAAAGGGGGTAGTAAAATACGTAGCTACTCCCAGTATATTTACAACAAAATTCTTTGACTGAAGTGCTTTTGCTTGTGTTATTTTTAATTACCATGTAAACCACCTGAATCCTTTACCTTCCACTGGTGCAGTCTTCTGCTGTTGACTCTTTTTTAATGTAATAAGAAACAATTTATCTAAAAAATGGATTCTAATTATTTTTATCAGTAAAAATTTTTTTGTAAGTCTTGGTCAAGATTCAAAAAGCAATATACACTATGCATATCTTTAACCAGTCATATTAACTCCCCTGTTTTTTCATATGGAGCTTATCAAACATTTTGAGGTTTTTTGTAGGGTATTTTTGGATTTTTTTCATTTTTAATCATCTAACTTACTACTGTCTCCTTCATGTGGGAATGACAAGCACTTTGAGATCCTTTCAGAAGTGAATCTTAAGAACTCAAAACACTCATAGTTGATAGGTTAATTTGCAAAAGAAGGTTCTACAAGTCCCTGATAGAAGAGTCCTCATGGAAGAAAATTTCAGCGAGTAGACAGGATGCAGGGAAAAAAGTGAAATGGGATAATAAATGAGGGGGTTTGTGGCTTCTTAAAATATTGCCAGCTAAATGTAGGACAGCAGAGGCCTTGTCAAAATTAGCAGCCAACATGATGTAAGTGTGTAGGATAAAATTTATTTTGTTGGTGAGGAAAAGATTGTTGCAACTTATTTAGCTACAGGATATTGTTTCTGACACTTCGTCAGCATGTTCTTATTAATGCAGAGGCTGAGCATTATTTGTGTCAAAATTGTCACTTGGAGCCCTCACCAGCAAACTTCAGTTTCTTAGTAATCTGCAAACTCACACTGTTATTTTTACTTTGGGGTTCAAACTCTCTATATGCCAGAGTAAAAATGGCAGATAAACAGAAAGAGACAGAAACCCTTCCCAGAGCTCAAACTACTGAGTGCAGATTCCTAAACTTACTAGGTAAGAAGCCTGATGATCCATAAGAAAACAGGATGAACAGTTAGAGAGTCTTTTTTGGAAAAGTCTACCCACTTTTGAAGTACCTTGTTCCTTGAAGAGATTACGCTATTTGTTTCAGACAGTTCAGCTAATTAAAATGCTTACATTAAATACAGAATATCCTGAGTTACAGAAGGCAGTTAAAAAGCTTTAGGAGAACAATTAAATGTGGTTCAGATTTAAGCCAATCTCTGTAAACCAGAGTCTGGGGGAAATCTCCATCAGTGAGCATATTTTCATGAACATCCTAGGTGACAGAAAACAGAAAGTCCATATTAAATGTGCAGACAATAGGAAGGGTGGAGCTTCAGACATGCGAAAGAGCTCAGAATGATACTGAAAACTGAAGTTGCACGGAAAAACCCAACATGTATTCAACAAGGAAGAAAGCTAAGTACCACACTTAGCCAGAAGGAATCAGCTTTTCAGATGCAGGATGAGGAACAACTAGTTGGGTGGACAAGGATGGAAGAGGATCCTGGGTTTACAAAGCACTGCTGCCAGAGTGTAAATCAGCTAAGTCATCCTGCTCTGGACAGGCCAAATGGTAAGCTAGGACTTATAAACAGGGGAAAAAGCATGCAGCAGCTTCTGTTCTACTCAGACAAAAAACATGCTGTTCTGCTTTAGTCGGTTTTGGTGTCTCCACTTCTCAATTCACTCTAGCTCTATTTCCTAGGATGATTGTTACTCCAGGCTTTGCAATACCTTCTTCAGAGGATGTGGAGCCAGCCACTGTTGGTAAGGATGAGCAGGGCTTCTGTGGTTTGTCCATCCTCCACGGCTCTCCTGTACAGAGTGCCCCACACCGCGGACTGGCTGCTTGTTTTGCATTGCTTTTTATTTCATTTCCATTTGAGAAGGTGGGCCCAAGCTCCAGATCCAACAATAGTTCTGAAACATTTCTGTCCCTAATTTCTCCCAAATTCTAGGCTCACCTCCAAGTCCTTTAGATAGGAAAATGTCATATCACATTTGTATTGCCCTCACACTGGTAATTCTGCAGCACCACCAGGCCAACAGTTATCCAAACATGGAATGGAAGGGAAGACAGACGAACGAATAAAAGGTTAGGTCTCAAAGTACTGCAAATAATTCATTGAGGGAAATGAAGAACTTTTAACTTTCATATCCATAATTTTACTTGAGTTCAGGCCAGTCAACAAACACCCTTATTCTGAAAAATGTGTTGTGCAGCTATTGAATTCTCATATTTTGTTCCACTGTCTTTTTAAGCCCTTCCTTAGATTTTGCTTTTTGTAATTGATTTCCAATGAGAACAAAGACAATTACTTGGTCTGACTTAATTTTCCTTCATTTTCTAAACTCCATGCCCTTCAGAAAGCAGAAACTGGCTAGTCACAAATGAATTACCGCAGACTGCTTGGGGAACAGCTTTGTGAGGAAAAGCAGTCACTGCTGAAGTCCAGTTTTCTCTTTAGCCTACAAAAGACTTAAAACTTTGATATTTCTATTGCAAGCTAGTAACAACACTGGTTTCGGTTCCACCCTCCAGACAACACACCACCCCCCTCAAGTGGTCAGCGAAATTAGGATTGTTTTCTCTGCTTCAAGGGCTGCTTTTTGGCACTGCCCAAAGAATGTGTTGAAGAATGCACTTCTTAAAAACATTATTAATAGATCAAGTTTAAACCATTCTGCAAAAAAAAAACAAACCTATTTTGAGTGGTAAAAAGATATAACAATCCCATAGAGACAAATACTTAGCTGGCATCGCTTGGGCACTGTAGACTTTTGATGAGAGGAAAACTGAAATAGCTGCTTTTATGTGGATGGGCTCTAATAGCTTGCTGCCTGTGGTTACAGGCATCAGTTACGGTCACTGCTACAGTGAGGATTGTATAAGCACATATACTAATCAAAACTGTGGCACATTTGGAAAAGCAGCACTGTTAATTCTGATGGTTTGCTCAAATCCTCAACAATTACAGTTTTCTTCTTTTGTTCAAAATACTCCTCGTTTAGAAACAGTTCTTTTGCAATTTGCTGCCTAACATGTGCTTGCAGAACAAACTGGAACAATGATGGGGAAGAGCTCACAGGAACTCAAACCAGAATTACATAAATTCTGAAATCGGCATTAATGATGGCAAGATAAAAACAGAGAACAAATAGAAACTTCACACATCAGGAAGCAACCCAGGCATACACTGTAGGGCTCAGAATGCAAATTTCTCATGGAACAATACGCTGTAGATGTAAGAGCCTTGCAGAGAATCACACTGAAGACATGAAGCAATGCCTTTGTACATATGCTGACAATATCCACCATGGTTATGGGTAAAGAAATTCCTGCTCATGCTGCCAAATCATGCTTTTCTACACATCACTGGATACCTGCGAAATTCTGTGGGTATTATCCAGGATAAAACCAGGCATTCACACAGACCACTGTCCTGTCAGTGCTCAGACATTGTGATTTTCAGCATTAAATCACATGAGCAAAGACTGATAGCAAACACAAGGGGCAAGCAGTTCAGGTAGAACTGGGAGAGCAATGAAAAATCAGGAGCACTGTAAAAAGTATCTTTATTTATAGTCTGACAAAAAATATCTAAACAAACCTATCTAACAAAAAACTACACAACACATAGGTTTAGAGAGAAGGCAAAAAAACAGAGATGCCAAGTCACCAGCAGTTAAATTTGTTAGCACAGGAAACACACAGTCCTCATGTTTCAAGGCCTAAGTCAGTCCCCAGCAGGAGTCAGGAATAAAATTGTGAAGCACGACACATATAGCCAAACACATTATGAGCATTGCTCTTGCTAGAGGCAATGTTCTGTTCTAGGATGTAATTTTTGTTTCTTTTGCTGGGTAAAACTGCAATCAGGTAGTTCCAACCACTTCTTTTAACAAAAGCATACTAATTAAAGCAACACTACCCAGTCTCCTTCTTGGCATTAATGAAGTGCCAGAGGAAGGGAGCCCTAAGCATTTATTTTCCTTTCAGAACATCTAATATCCCACAGTAAAGCTGGTGGAAAAATGGTAACACATTTCCTGACCAAGAAAAGAAAAAAAAAGCGACAGGACGTATTTATCACAAAAGTTAGAAGTACACGGTTTCTTCTGCGGTCTGTCTGAAAGCTGTTGAAAGGATAACATCCTTTGCATATTTGAAAGAAAAATAAGTGGAATAAAAAAAGGTCCTTCTTGCCTCACTACAGCACCAGGGTTAGCCGTTGCAGGTCTCTAAAAACTACATCCAAACCAGACTGTGCACAACTTGCAGGTGTTGTGACAGAAGCATGGCTGAGGATGACGGCCTTGTAGTACAGGTGTGAATAGATGCAGAGGAAGAAGATAGTTTCAGATAACTTGCAAGGTAATCATTGATAACTTTATGTGATTAATCTACAGCTACAACTCTCATCCATTTGTCTGCTATTTTCCCTTATTCTACTGCCCCCACCTTGAGCTGCCTTTCATTCATTATGGATTCTGAGAAGCCTTTAGAAAGAAAAGTGATTCCTTGATACCAGATGCAAGCCAAACCAAGCTCCCACCTACAAATATCCCTGAAGTTTAGAATTGCTTAAAATTCAAACTCATATCTAGACCCAAATTTGTCTGTTTGAGGTCATCTTTACACATTTTTGTTTAAAAAATAGCATTGTCTGATTCTCCCAACCTTTTTTTACTTCAGCCTTTTTGGTCATGGTCAGATTAGCTTACCAGAAGCTCTGGTAACCTACCATACACATCCCATTCCCTCCCCTCTTCACTTCATCTTCCAGAGATGAAATTCAAGATTGCCCAGTAATTGTAACAGGACAGCTTCTCAGACAGATGACTTTCCAAGTAACCTTCTCATTCCACTCATATTCGGGGAATGAAAAAGTATGCCAGAGTCTTATGTGATGACAGATGAGGGCCAACATTACAATTTATGTTTGTGACCTGGCATGCAGATGGAAACACAGAGTGTGATTCAGTGTTTTTTTCAGCCTTAATCCCTACTAAAGAGTGGCTCTGCCAAGGTAAACGTGACATTTTAAATGAAACTGCTTTGCATACACGGCATGGAACCTGAGATCCCACTTTTGTACTGTGGTTTCCTTCTAAAACGTAGCTACTGCCTGACAGGGCAGAGTAAGTGTGCAGTCTGGGCTCCCCTGTGCTAACAATATTTGGTCTGCTTCAGCAAATGGCAGTGATGAGCAGATCATGCAAAAAGAGTGAGACAAACATTATTTGAACATGTACCTTCTCAAAGCTGGGAAAAAGAGCAAAAGAAAAAGGCTGGATCCCATTTTCCTTCCCCGCCCAGGCAACTCCCAAGCAACAAAATGCAAATTAAGCCCCACATTTGTAATAACATCATATTTCTTAGTAAATCTATCATTAACCAACAGAACTAGGAAAGGCAATACATCTCATCATTATGTCCACAGCTCAAAATAAGGTTTTAGCACTGGGAGAATTTTCCTCTTTCCCCTTGACATTGGTTCCTTCATGCTCTTTCTAAAAATGAAATATTGACAGGTTAAAAAAAAAAAAAAAAAAAAGAGGAAGGGAAGGAATTCAAATCATTTAGCGCTCATTATAGCACCAGTCCAACCCAGCACAAAAAGCTAGCCTCTGCTGAAGTATACGAGTAGTCAAAATCAATGAGGTTTATCCAAGAGCTTAAGGGTACTGCGCCAAAGCCTGTATGTTTCCAGCTGAGCCTTTCTACACCAGAGTGGTAGGAACAGCATTGGTTTTCCTCACACAAAACCCTACCAAAACAGTTCACATGCAGTGGACAGAGCTATATCACAAAATACAGTTCATCTCCCCACTCTCTTACTCTCCCGAAGACACTTCTGTGAGCATGCAATAAAGAGATTTATTTAGGCTGAGAGCAAGTCATTTCACCAAACACTCCATGGTCATCAAATGTCATCAAAGTCATAATCTCTTACTATCACTAGCTAGACCTGGATCAAAGTTACAACCTGTGTAGTGTAAAAATTACACGTCTGAAAACATTGCATAAGCCTAGGAAAAGAAGAACACAGAGACAACTAGAGACAATCAGTTAACACAGGCTTCCTCAGCCTGCCTATTTCTGCCTGGAGAGAACAAAAAGCATTTAAGTATCCCTGTGTCTTACTTCTTATCCACTCCCAGCCACTTTCTATTATTTCCTTCAACCAGGCATAGTTTATATGTGAAGAGGTGAAAAACTGAAGCCCCAGTAAAGTAAGGCCTCTCCTTGGGCTCCAGAACTGAGAATCAGAAGTACAAGATGCTATTCAACAGCTTGCTGGAAGCACTCGCTTGCCCAGATTTACCCACATGTGCACCTTTTTGAGCACTGACTTTTGAGCCTTTCCAGTAGCTTCCCTGCCTTATCTCTCAGGTCCTGCCAGAAGGTAAAGAGAGATTTCTATTTACCTCTGAACATGTGGATGTCCTACAGGGACCTATTGTTAAGACTTAGGGAGCTGGTTTGTCTTTGAAAACAGTTTCTTTCTTATGTTCTCCTCACTGTGCAGGTCTGGAAATAGCTGCAGTAGGAATTTCTACATTTTTTTGTTTAAATATGACCAGAGCAAGACTATTTCAGATCATCTATTTGATCTAAACCTATTAGTAAAAATGCTTTCAGCCTCTTAACACTGAACTTATGGGAATGAAGCACTGAGAAATTCCTCTTCTTCCAGAAAAGGATGATGGGAAAATGGCAGAAGAGTTCACAAAGAAGTAAATGAAACATTTGAAAGACATGATTTCCATTCAACTTCCTTAAAAAGATTCTGAAAGACAGGAACTGGAAGAATCCCATGGATTTTTCCAGTCAAACAAGTATGAAAGGGGCCCTTCCTAACATCCCAGAGCTGCCGGGGATGTTGGGTATCTGCCTTCAGCATCCTAAATGTTTTAGGTTAACCACTGTTACTCCACCACTGCTCTCGTCCTCTAGCTTCTCCAGTAAAGCTGTCCCTGATCATCTGTATGCGAATACTGCCTATCAGGGATTTCTGACACAGATTTGTGATCCTTTCAGCAAGGTCAGTTTGGACTTCAACCACATTTCTAGGCAGCTAGACGCAGCATCCTTTCTCATGCAGATATAAGGTCTGCCTAATGCAATGGAATCTTCTACTATTTAAATATTTTTTTCCAGACTATAATTTAAACAGGATTGGCCATAATTATATATGTTTTGGAAATTGAAAAAAATGTATGATAGGAAATGTATGTTTCCTCCTTTCCATTGCTGATTTTGAGGCTCTCCAAAGAGGCCTCAAAAGCTTTGAAAACTTTTCTTCTGCTTTTTGATATTAAAAGTCAAAATGCAGCAGTTTACAAGTCAACAAACCCAACACATTTTTATTGCAATATAACAGCGGAGCATTGCATTGCAGGAGTTCCAATAGGACAAGGTATAATGGTTTTAAACTAAAAGAGGGTAAACTTTGGCTGGATGTAAGGAAGACAATGAGAAAACATTCTTTACACTGGAATAGGTTGCCCAGAGAGGTGGTAGATGCCCCATCCCTGGCAACATTCAAGGTCAGGTTGGACGAAGCCCTGAGCAATCTGCTCTAGTTGAAGATGTCCCTGCTCATTGCAGAGGGGGTGGACTAGGTGACCTTTAGAGGTTCCTTCCAACCCAAACTGTTCTATGATTTTATGATTTTATCTGTCTTTAGAAAAGAAATGCAGACAAAAAATGAGAAGAAATGCAACTGAAATGCAACAGGCAGGAAGGGGAAGAAACAGATTCAGAAATGTAACCAAACTAGTGGAAATCTGAAACCACACGTCATGTAGTCATGTGAAGGTGTTGCCATACATAAACAGACCTCCAAGGCATGTGTTGACTCTTTAAACCAGGAAGAATTCTTGGATGGGCTCCTGAGGGACTAAGGCAATGACAGCTGCTCCCAAGGACTGTTAGCACTTCAGGATGATTTCACTTCAGGATGCAGCACTGTCCATGAAATTCTGCAAATGATCAAGGTGGTATCATGTTCCTTAAATCTAACCTGCAGGCACAAACAGGTTTACATGAATCCTCCTCCCACTATTTAACCCAGATTTATTTGTTCTTCCTGCATAAACTTCCCATGAGCATGTCCATCTTTATTCACTTTATGTCCAAAACTGCCTGCTTTGCAGTGACAGGCACACAAAGCTCTGCCGCAGAATCATTTCAGTGCATGAACACTGCACCTGAACACTACACAAGTGTCTAGAAGAAGCACAAAGAGTTAAAGACAGTCGGATGTAGTGTTGGTGCCTGCCTTTTGATAGTACAAGATTAAAGCAGGAAGCAGAAAGGACTGATCAGCCTGAGAGGGATTAAGCCCACACACTCCCTAAAAAGTGCTCTAACCACCAGATCATAGGGTATGCTGGACAAGAGCATTCCTCATTCTCCCTCTTGAAACTGAGCCACACTGCAGCTGGGCCTGCAGGAGCTACAGAGACAGCCAAAGAAAAGGCAACAAGGAATATGTAACTTACTGATTAAGGCACTCATCTCGGAGGGAGAGAGTTGAAAAGCCTAGCCTATTCTCCCTGGTCTATTCTGAATTTTGTTTAGCCCACAACTAGTCCAGTGACCATCTGAATGGAAATGCATACGCAGCTCTAAGAAGTAGGGTGTAACCCCCAGCTTCCTCCCTTCACAGTCAAGTAACTAACTAATCAGTTATAAACTCAACATGTCTCTTGCTGCTGTTTCCTGCAGGTTCAACAGAAGGAAGAGGCACTTTTAAAGGGGGTACAGTATGGCCTTGCAGCTTACTGCTTGTACAAGGTAAAGAGAGAAGTTTGTTCCTTGTCCAGCTGAGCAACACCGAAAGCCTCCTGCTGCCCATGAGAGCACTACAATCACTGCTATGTGGAAAGAATGTCCCTCTGGTCCCCTCTTTCATTAGGTACCTATCCGTAGGAAGTATGCAGACAAAGCAGCTTAGTAGAGACTAGCACACAGTATTTCCAAAAGGTCTGCTGTATTCTTAGTGGAAGAAGTAGGTACCTAAATTAGGTGACCTGGCTAACCATAAGAGGTGGCACTACTCACAAAACTGGCACTGAATGGGATGAGTCTAAGAAGATGAAGAATACACCTGATGCTGGTTTGTGCATATGTGTGTGTGTTTGAAAGAACATGAGCATCTTCCAGTCTAGTGATCGCTCAGGTAATGTCAAGAGAACTTAAAACACTCACATGCACAGACATAGTGTAATGATCCAGCCAGACTTCTATAAGCTTTTGGTTTCTGCTAATACAAACCAGATGTTGACAAGATCTGAATTTCTGAGTTTGCTTAACTCCTTGGAGCATTGTTTTAGAACAAACACAAGAGGCATCTTTGCTCACAGCTCTCACAGCTCTCTATACTCTCGCGTAAGACTCACCTCAGCTGAACAAGTTATTTATTGTCCAGTGGGAAATGTCAACTACATAGCATCATTTGAAAACTTGGAGGGAGGAGGGGAAAGAAAAAGACTGAAATTTTCAAGGCAAAACTACATTTTTATCCTTCATTTGATCTGATACAGTGGCTCGCTACTGTCACCTACAGATCCATTGATATGTTTAAGCAGACCAAAGAAAAACCTCACACTTCAGCATAGCAAAATAAATGTAAATTTAATGTACTGCTTATTGCAGATTGATTTAGGATTTTAGTCAAAGGATAATATCATCCTCCTCTCCCTTGTGATTTATTTACTGCATGAAGAACAGCTTCTCAGAGAAGTGCTTCAGAGAGAGTGTACCTGGATAAGAGATTAACATCTGTCCCGTTCTACTTGTCTGAGATAGTACACACAAAAATACGGAATTTCAACACCACCTGGAGCAACTCTATATAATTTCACAACTAGCATAAAGTGCCTTGAGTTATGCCATCACAAGTGTACTGTGGATGTTACAGTGACGTTTGGGAGGGAGCAGAACATGAAAGGGAAGTTTCAAAATTTTAGCTTACTGACTTGATCTTTGCTGCCACATAGCAAAGACATGCCAAAGAGTCTACCCAAAGGGGTAGACCATGGGAGTCAAGAGCCAGCAAGGAGGAGGAAGCATACCCCCAGCAATGCTGCTGAGTCCAGCAAGAACAGAGTCCCCTAGGTCTATACCCTTTTACATAGATGGGGTGTCTGCTCTCTATATATTATTATGTGGCATCCCCACTATTCTAAACATCTCAAAAGAGCTGGAAGGAAGAACAGGGAAGACTAGAACCCTTCCTGTGCAAACTCTTCCCCTCCAAACTAGCTGCCCTGCATCAGCTTTGCCTCCCAGATGTCTACAGTCTGTGCCTGGCTCACAAACTGGAAAAGCAGCTGGCCTTCTTTCCTGAAGGAAGGTTGCCTCGAACATGAAAACTGTGGGAAAAGGCAGAAGACCAGACTATATGGCATAGCAAAGTCTCTGACCAAGTTATCCTAATTGCACTTATAAAGTGAAAAAAAGTTGGGGAAAAATAACATATGGATGACCTATAGCAAGCACTTCACCTAGGTGATACAGTGTTGTTTTGGCCATTTCTACTTATTACTGAGAAAATCTCTTGTTCTGCAAGAGCATCTACTTTTACAGACTTGCGTGGATGTTTAGTGCGCTGCTCTGTAGTAGCACACTGCTGCCTAGCTTACCAGAAATACATGGGTGGAGGACTTGGCAAAACTGATGTGGTTGTTATCACCTGATCAATAGCACCAAAAAAATCTGTAGGGGTTATAACTGTCCTCACTGCAAGGATCTCTTATCATGTAAAATTTGAGTGTGCAGCTAGCTGTTCATGAAAATAAAATTAATTTTGTGATCAGACAGCCTATTTACATAAACATTGCAAAATCTTTTATTTGTTGGATGTTTGGGTTTTGTTTGGATTTTGTTTTGGGGGGTTTTTTTATGTAAGCCAGTTAGCTCTCCTTCCCCCAAATCAGCAAGGATAATCTATCTATTCCAAAGAGAAGAGCAGATTTAGAGTAGCTTAGAAGAAAGCAAATAGCTGAAGAGGTCAGTTTCAGACTTGGAGGTGTAAAAGCATGCAGCGAGGCAGATCCATAGATCTCTGGCTTACAAAGCCAAGGAAGACTCCACTATAAGTGAAAGCAAAAGAGATGATGTTTGCAGTGCTGCACATGTTTAGTCCTTTCAGCGAGTAAATAATAGATCAGTCTACTGGATGTGATGAGTCTGCTGGGATATCTCCACATGTGCAAGAAACACCCTTCCTTTATTAGGATCAGAGAAGAGAAATCCTGAAACTCCCCTTTTTGTGACTTCAGGTCGCAGTCTGGAAGAGATTGTGTTTGAGAGGCTCAGTCTCTGGCACTTATCAATCCAGTGTCTTTCCTGAGAGGTAGAAGAGTTGATAACCACCTATACTGCCCGTAGAACACTGATAGTAGTCTAGCAGGCTCACTGATCAGTCAGGCTTCTGAGTAATATTCAAAATGAGACAAAATAATTAGCTCCAGCTGTAGATTTGGAACATGCATCTAGCTAAAGCATCTCTCTCTTTGAAAAATGTCCTCCTGTCAACGTTGCAAAGGCTCTTCTTGACAGGCCTGTTCTCTCTGGTCTCTGTATGGCTGACAGCCCTGGTACTGCCAGCTACTCTGCAATCATTCCCATTTATTAGCTGGAGGCTGACAAATCCATTGAATTCCACTCAGCAATAAAACATGTAAGGAGTGACAGTGTCCTCTGCTTCTGGGATTACTCACTTGCTTTGTTTTTGAGCAGTTCTTAAGTGCTTTGCTGGAGCAAACCAAGCGACACAGCACCATCCAGTATCTGGCACTGCAGCTACAGTCATACATCCACTGCTTTACAGAGAGTTGCATTTAGAATAGGAAAATATAGATACAGAATATGGATAGAGAATATGATATATCCTATGATGTAGATATAGGATATGGATATAGAAAAAGATATATATGGATATAGATAAGAATAGGAAATATCTACGAATATTCATAGATGAGTTGGTAAATCATGGGCGATTTGAAGGAAAATGATCAGAGGGAAAGTTACACTGGTGTGATCTACAAGCAAACAAAGAAAAACTTCAAACCACATGTTTTAAGAGATCTTACTCTACACAGAATACACTAAAGGGAAATAGTCCTGGTTTGACAACATACAGGACATGCTGGAACAGCCTGACACACTGAGATGACAAATTTAGGCTAAGGATCAAAGGTTAACTATAAAATCAGTTGGACAGAAGAGCAGACACTCAAAAGAGGCAGATGAAGCCACAAGATCTGCAGCTGTGCAAGGACCAGTAAGGTACCACAGGACATGAACCCCGGCATGGTCCCACAAATGTGAGGGACCTTTTTTCTGGATCACCCAGGTTGATGTTATATTTTTCCATATCCATTGATAGACTAAACTTACTTCCATTGAAGCCAGTGGGAATTTTGCCACTGACTTCCCAGGGGGCAGCAGCCCTGTTATTTGGCTGTGTGCAATTTCAATTAAAAAGTCTATGAATCACATCATTTTGCCCTTGGCAGCTGAGACATGAAGACAGCGGGATAGGAAAAGAGCAGCTCAAGAAAATGGAAATAATTTTTCTATTAATCTTTTTTTAAAGGAAGACACTCAGCAGAGCTTACTCCTTTTTATCTTCCTGTTCTGTAATTAATAACTGTCTGGTGTTAAATAAACAAGATGCTAATATCTTGTTTACTTTTCCCAATCTACAGGTTTGATCCTGTGAGATTTATTCATCATTCCTCATTCCAATACAGAAAAAGTTTTCTTGTTCAGGGGTCATTCAAGTCCTCACTTAGCTCAATTTTGACAGTTAACTTGGGCTTTGGCTAGTAGCAAACCCTTGTGAACAGGGCATGGGGAAGCCTCTCAGGAGTACTTCTGTGAGCTTCAGTGATACTAGTGGAGCTGACTAATTGCTCAGACGGGAAACAGACCTCTACCCTTCCACGGCTTCTGTGTCATGAGCACCGAGCTGGTTTGAAACATACCATTGTATGTGTATGCCTGCATTGTAGACTTGGGTGTGCTGAAGTATGTTTACCAAAAAAGCTATCCTGAGAACAAACTGCAGTTATGCAAAAATCTTTGTGTGCAATATTTTCTGAAGGAATGTAGGAAGGACACAGGACAGTGCCAGTGGATAAAGAGTGATGTTCAGATGGCCTTGGCTCAGCTCCAGCCTTCTTAAATGCCCAAGTACAAGTCATTAGGAAAGTCCCAGAGTAGGTCAGTAGACAGATGACCCTGCTGATTCCAATAACACTACATTCAAAACTGAAAAAAAAGACCCAACCCAAGCCTGAAAAACACAAAGCTAGAGGAAAAGGGTACTTACTGAGCGTAAGGAAACATGGACAGGGTGTGCCTGTCTGATCAGCCGATGGAGAGGCATTCCTGTGGCTCAGGGATGCCACTTCACAGGCCAAGCTACCCCGCATCCCCATCAGATCTGTCTGGCTCACCTCCACTGCACTGTGTGGTGCCGTCTTGAGCCAGCCCCAGCACTGACATCTCAGATGCTCAAGGCAGTTGGGTGTTTGGCTCACACTGATTTCAGTGAGATTTGGACACATAAAGCAGGAATAATTTCGTATAACCTGTGCCTTAATTCCCTGTCTGTAAAACAAAGATATTTGCCTTTTCCCATACTGTCTGTTTTGATCTGTAAGACCTTTAGAGTACTTTCTTGCTTTGTGCATATGCAATGTTCAGCACAGGAAGACTGCAGCCCCCGAAAATGCTCTGTAAACACAAACCAAACATATTATTAGTAAAAACAGAATACTTATTTTTTTTGTGAATCAGCACTGACCTGGTAATAAAACTTCCCTAAGCCTTCGGAAGCATTCTAGCTTCAGGTAAGTAACACCAAGTGACTCCAAATGTAGCTAGGGTCATTAACAATTGGGTTGACTCAAAAGTATTGCAAAGATATATTCAGAAGTGTTTTTCTTCAGAGATAAAATACTACTCTCTGCCCCTTTCTCCCATAAGACCCATATTATGTAGCAATGTGACCTTGTTACTACATACTAAATTTATAGACATACTAAGATAACTCTTCCTCTTGCAAGAACAGAAGCATCAGAGCCACACCAAATCTTCACCTGAGTGAAACCCACTGATCCAAAGGTGAACCAAGAGAATGTGAGATGAAACACTCACTGTAGCAATACCCAACAACCTATTTTGGCAGAGAAATATTTGTTGCTTTTTCTTTTATGAAGGCATCAAGTCATGAAGGGGAGACTAAAAATCTTCAATTCTGTAAATCTACCAGGTCTTCTTCATGTTTGTGTCATGTGTCCCTTGGTAGTCTCCTTATTTAATACCCATGGTCCACACTCTCTTTCCATAACACACATTATCCTTTGATACTCCATGGGGTAGAGTTCAGGAGCTTTGCAAGCCAAGGCGTTTTTAAGTGATTTATACAGTGAAGTAAAATTTCCTCTGCCCACCTGCAACAGATGAAGAATTTCTGTGATTGTAGTTAATTTTTAAAAGTTTCCATTCATGTAGGGGTTTTTATTAAAAAGAGAGCAGCACATTAAAGGGATTCAGATATATGTCTGCTACTTAAATCTTCAACAGGTCTCACAGTGTGCCACTTGGAAGAACAAGCTTGATTTCATTTGAAACAACCTGCTTGCTACGTGTATTTGTTTTAGCTGTAAATTGTTTTGTTACACTATAAACAAACAGAATATAGGAAAGGAAAATATCAATTACACATGCAGAATTTTTCTTCTAATAACATCACCATGCACACTTGCTTTTGTTGAAGTAGCAATCTGTTCATTTTCATTAGCTATGTCATGCTCTTAACAGCTATTAAAATCACTTCTTGAGGATCAAATTAGAACAATTAAATGAAAAAAAATAAATAAACCCTTCTAATACAAAAACATTCTCAGTCTAGACATGTAGTAGCAAGATAGTGGCAAACATTTTCATATCCCATGGCTTACTCCCTATGTCATACTGTCCCTTGTTAGCAGAAAAAAAAACCCTCAGATTAATCAAAAGAATACCTATCAGAGAATATTCCATTTGGAACAAATGGAGAAATTATTAGCAATGCCATAAAATCGCAGCTGGCAAGTTGAATGTCTGCAAGGATTGCAGACAAAGAAGCAATGCTCAGTACTCTAAATTAAACACAAATAAAAGGCCTCGTGGAAAATTAAGAGACGTGCCCCTACATTTAAAATAAAACGTATGGAATAGGATGTTGAAGTAACTATCAAAAGCATCAACCAAGGAAGAAAAATTATTACAGGGTACATAAACACTAGTTAGAGGAACAGCATGGCCTTCTTCCATCTTGGAAGGCTGTTATGTTACTAAAAGGCAGCAGTAAAAGATCAGAGCATTGTTAATCAGCATGAAAGGAGAAGATCAGCCAAGAACAGCAAAAAATAAATATATTTTTAATGGCTATTAAAAATCGCAGGTTTTCTGGCCAGGCAGGGAGTCTGGGATGTCTGGTTACCTCACTCTAACAGAAGACACAGTAATTGAATTTACCCTTTTGTGCTTACACAGAGGAGGCCAGTTTTAGCAGCACCTGAGGTAAGTAGAAACAGACAGGGAAGCCTGGACAGCTGTTTTATCTGTCCTTTTGTTGTTGTCTTTGGTAGACAATGGCTTCATCTCTTTGTACAGAGCAGCTGAATAACCGCAAGATGCTGTGGCACTGAACAACCATTCATAACAATAGCTCAAGTCCACAAAGCCTAAGTTCCGCCTATGTTTAATAAAGTAGGTAGATTTCTTACAACATATAGAATAACGTACATAATTTCTATGCAGCAAATACCATGCCTACATGTTTTCAGCTGGGGTTGGACCTTTAGAGGCACTTAGACAATAGAAAACACTGGAAATCTTAACTGCTGGGAGGGCTGTCGGTAGAGTTCAGCTAATGAGCAATATGAAAAGCAATACATCAGTGTTTCAGTAACTGTAAACCTCACAAATCAATGATGTACCTGCTGGAGGAGCGGGACATGGAGCCACCATGTTAAACAAAATATTATCTAAATCGTACCCTCCTGAAGGAGGATCTTGCTAATAGAGTTTTGTACCCCTTGTGGCCTTTCAGGAGCTGCCAGACATCCCTCCAATGAAGCTTCAGGCTAGACGTACACCCAAACACCATCTCGCTAAATGTATTTGTCAGGAGGGCATACAAAATGAGGTAAGACTGCTACTTAAAGGTATTGGGGATTGCTCACATACTAAAGAGAGTTGTTCTGCATGTTGTGACTTTCCTCACTCACTTTCTAATGCAGAAGTGGATCCATCTTTCACAGGAGTTTCTGAAGTGAAACAGAGCTGTTAAAAGGCTTATTTCATAGGAATATTCAATAAACATGATGAAGTACCTTACACCACATACCAGCTATTGCTTCAGTGGGACTTACTGCTAAATGTATGACATTGTGACCAAGACATTGCACAGAGCTGATGACACGCTACTCCCGGGAAACTGAAGAATGAAAAATAAAAAGCATCTAAAACGTGATTTTTCTGGTGAATCAAATGCCAACAAACTGTCTCACCCATGGGTCATTTAATATGCACTTTCAAAGCAGATGTGGTTTCTTTTAGTGCTATTTACAGGTCTCTCAAACTGCAAATGCAATTCCTTTTGTTGCTCAGACTTTTTCCCAGCTGAAAAATAACACTGATACAAGTCTGGGTGTTATTTTAGGATGTCTCTAATATTTTTATTTTTATCTTGCACTGCTTGTTAAAATATCTTTGGCTCCTGTTTGAACATCTGTGGAAAATACAAGTGGGTTTACATTTCAGTGAGAAACTTTCATTGATTGTTTTTTCTCCTGAATGAAATCTGTCCTCCTATTTTCATGTTTTCATGGGAGGAAATTCAGTTTTCTTCTGCAATTCCTTATTTTTGTTTGGTTCTTTCTGAAACCTTTAAATTATCTCTTATTCTTTAACTGTTTGGAAGAAAGGAAGAAGGATTCCTTTCCTCACCTCATGTTTTGGCCATTCATTCTTAGCAGGATCTCAAAATGTATAGATTATATTCACAAGTAATATATTGTGATATTTTTTACTCAGGTAGCAATTACTGAGACAGCTTTGGATTTTTAAAACTCCATCTGTTGTTCAAGCATAAAATTCAGAGGTAGTGATTGCATTGATCTATGTGAAATGCTGCATACTTTAACCAAAGGCAGTTCAAGAAAGCAGCATTTAAGACCCATTGTATATTTCAGCTGGGGTTCAGAGTCTGGATCTGAAACTGAACCAAAGCCAAGAATAATGCTCCATTTATTTCCATGGCCTTATTCCTCATTTAGATTAAAAAGAAAAGGAAAGAAAACACAAAAGTGCTTTAAATCTCACAAATTGAATGTAATCAGAACTGTACAGTATAATCCCACAGGTTCAAACTCAGGAACTAGAGCTTTAATTTTCAAATGCATGGGGTTTACAGTGCACTTAACATGGTCTAATCTAGTGCTTCACTGGATTATTTTATCTTATTTTTTAAAATAAGATAAACTGTAGATCAAATGCTCTTGCCTAAAACAAACAATATGTTGGTTGTACAGTGTTCAAATCAGAATAAGTCTTTTCAGGTCAAGGCATTTTGGTAATTTCTGTTACAGGTCACATGGGCTACAAGGATCTGTTACATATAATATTCCTTTAATTCTTAGCACCAGCAAGTTTACTCTTTGACAGCTCTAATTTCAATTCAGTTTTGATGAATTCTAGAAGCTATCCAGAGCTACAAAATTCACAGCATGAGATTAGATATCTTTTCGAAGTAGACTCTACCACCTGTTTTGTAGGACTTCATGAAGTCTGGGGTTTTTAATAGCATCTCAGGACCTGTGCTGTCAAGCTTGATCACAACCAGAAAAGCAAAGAAATTTTAGAATTGCTTCAGCATCATTGCTTTATTCAGCTGGAAATAACCTATACTTTGCAGACAGAAGCACAGGGAAGTTGGTTATGCCAGTTCATCTGTCTATGAACTGTATCACCTGATTCCTGTGCTTAATAGGGACAAAAAAAGAGTATTTTATGTGTACTGATAAAGGTGACTTAATGAGAAATCCTATCACTTTCTGTCTACTCGGGCTTCTCTGGTCCTTCCTCTGTAGGGTGAAGGCAAAGATTGCACATCCTCCTCCTTTCTATGTTCACCTGCAACTTTGAAAAGCATCTGTAGGACAAAACCCATTAGAATAGAGAAAAATTTGGCTATCCTGATAATATGTCTGTAAAAGAAATCTGGCCTGAGAAAGGAGATGAGAGAAAAGGTAGATATTTTTCTTACTCTTTTTCTCCATTTTTTTCCTGGAGGAGGCAAACTTCACACAGAGAAGCACACACAACCAAACAAATCCTGCGGACTCAAAAAGAAAACAAGCTTCTGGGGAATCCTCTTTGAGACAGGAGTAAATGGGGAGCTCCCATGTGATTTCGATGACAGCACACTGTTTGCTTCTTTGTGTTTCTGACTGTGATCTGAAAACAGAGACAAGGTTTCATGGTGTCCACTTCATGAGCGTAGTACAGAAAATTTAAAAATATGGTATATCCCATGGGAAAACAAACCTTTACCTGTTCTGCTGCTTTAAAGCCCTTCACCCAATTTATTCTGATTGTTTGACTCTTATAAATTAAGAACCAGATTGACAACACCTAGTGAATTGGTGTAGCACTGCTAACTAAGTCAAGATAATTTACAGGAGTCCAGATCTGAATCCTCTGTTGCCTTAAGGTTTGTCTTCTGTGGTAAGCAATTTCCCCAAGGTGTTTAATCACTTTGGATTGTTAGGATATTTTTGCACTCTATTAATGAAATTAGCTTTATTAGATTCATCTGAAGTTTCAAAAGATGATGTAATTCTGAATGACTAAAGCAATAAAATTGAGGATGTTAAAAAAAAGAAATCCTAACAAGTTTGCCAGCATTGTAAAGTGAAAACGAAGCAGTCAGAACTGGCAAAAAAATTCAACATGGATGAGGCAGGTTATGACTGGGAAATATGGAAAATTATTTGTCCAACTGCATAATGACTTAATAAAAATATGTACTTTACACAGTGCAGGCTACTATATCACCATTTATACTTGTAAAAGCAATCTCCTTTTATCTCTCCAGGCTGTGGAACATCTGGTAAGCAGCTTCCACTCTGCATTCTTAGTTGCCCACTAAAACTTTAAGGCTTGAGGAAAACCCATTACCCAACTTGCCCCTAAAAAGTAAATATTTTAAGAGATTCACCAAAATATCTGAGGATAATTCACGTATTTATGGACATGCAATTAACTTTATAGCTCAAGTCAGTTCTGCCTCAAAGGTTCTGCAGCTGATGGTGGGAAACCTGTTTTTCATGGCAGGTGGATGAGAGAAAGGGTAGCCCTTCCCAGAAGGAACACATTTAACAACTTTTGAGAACTGAGCCATACAGTGCAACTCAATCAAATGCAGTAACAAAGACTGAGCTTCTTGAAAATATTTCCACCGTGACTATCTTTGGAGGGGAATTTTTTCACAAGTGTCTTCTTCTTAGCTCTTTCTTCATTCTCTTTCTCATTGAAAAACTCAACAGCCAAACTCTAAAACTTTTCCTCTCTGGCCTGTCACATCATCATCCCTCAGGATGGTTGTGGTCTTCCTCACTTCCCTCAGCTGACTTCTCTTGTCATACCTACAGGTGACATGAGAAGAGCAATGGGGCAACCATGGAGCTGAGCTTGCAGGTCAGATTCAGAAAGTCTCCTGTGGACCTTAGCCTGATCTTGTTAAAAAATGAAGGACACAGGATTGGAAAAATATTTCTAGCCTGTTCATAAACCAAACCTACAGATTTAGTGCAGCTACAAAACCTCTGTTTCCCCCTACCCCACCCCCAATATTTTTACATTCCTTTTGTTCCAAAGCAGCAAGTTTTGAAACACTCTTATTTTTCATGTGGTTTGACATTTACCCAACTTACTCTCAGCTCATAAAGAATAGCTGGATGCCATGCAATAGCAGGAAACGTAGACAGCTCTGCAGCAACTTTGCCTTCCAGGCATGCTGCTAAGCCTGATGACGGGACTCAGTCCTCACCATGCTCAGCAGGATCTGAGGCCAGGGACCTGTCCAGGGCTTAAGCAGCACAACATTCAGACCTGCCTGTGGCCAGCCCTTCCAGAGGGGCCCATACAAGGGATCTCAATGGTTTTGCCCTTTCCACTCTTTCATAAACTTCTAGGGCTGGGCCTGGCTTCACACTAGAGCAAATTTCTAATGATATCCTGACAAAAAAAATCTATGTGGGGACAGTTGCTTTGACAGGAAAATGTCTGAATTGCTAACCATAGCTCTTAGGAACCTGGGTTGGATAGGCCAAGGAACGGCATGGTCCTAAGGATGAAAAGATTGGAGTTAGATCATTTCTAGACATTGCAAAAGGACACTGAAGCATGAGTCTGAAAAGGTTTGCTTTAAATTAGCATTGAAAACATATGCACAGGTCCTAAATTGATCTCTTATGTCTCATACGATTTGTTATACTGGCACTTCCCGCCCCTGGCTTTGTTTAATCTTACCCAGATGTGCTGTACTACAGAGACCCAGACATAAGGTATGCACATTTACCGCTCCACCCCAGCCCTGCAAACTGTCCAACAGGTGGGATTGCTGAAGAGCAATATATCCTGGTGGTACCAAATAAAAACTAAGAGGGAGATGCTCTGGGTCAACAGGAAAGGGCGAGGCAGGGAAAGGAAGTTTTACTTGTTTTAACAACTAAGTTGCAGGATTCCCTGAAGGGAGCCCATGATGCCAAAGAGAAGATACAGCCCTCTCCCATGAGCTCTCTCCATTCCTCTACCTCCATCTCAATTGCCTCCTCCTTCCTGACTTTGAAGAGGAGAAAGGAAGAAGATCCCTCTCTTGTTCTTCTCATGAAACAAAATTCTCCCTCTTCCTCCTGACCTGCTCTGTAGATGAAAAGGGAGAATGAATCCACAACATCCCCCACCCTGTGGCTCCCAAACAGGGTAAAGAGGCATTGCTGGCATGGGTTTCCTTGTTTAACTTCAGGCACACAGGATTTAATTTATGCTCTTAGCTTTTAGCCTGTTTCTTTTTAAAAGAACATACTGGATAAAAGTCATTGCTTAGGGCAAAAAAAAAGACCCTGGGCTTTGGGTTTCATTCAACTTATTAGTCCAAGCTGACTTGTGGCATAACTGTAATTGTTCCAGCTATCTGGTTAAAGGTCCAGCTTGCTCCAGTTCTGTGACTGTTTCTCCTCAGTGTAACTTGTAGCTATATAGAACCCATACAAGTCTCAGCACTTAGAGTAGACAAGGAAAACTATTACTGTTAAGTTCACAGGTTTCAGTTTTTAAAGGGCTGGGTGTTTTCAATCTGCATATGCTGCTCTTAAAAAGTTCTCCTTCGCCACTATTCCTTCTAAATGACCTATTGGAATCCAAACACATAAAAAAGAAGAAATCAGCAGAGAATGGTGGCAACAGCAAAATGCTAACAGAGAAGTAACAATTTACCTGTAAAAAGCAACCAAAACATCAGAAAATGAGATCTAGCTAAATAAATAAAGTGAAGCATGAATTTAAGTATAGCCTGCAATAGTTCTACAGACGTAGAAAAAGGACTCTTGGTCTATTAGCATACCTCCTAGAAGCATCAAGTCCTGGGCAGGGGGAGCTGGGATGCTCTGCCTCCTTTGGGAGCCAGGGTGGAGCTGGCTTCTCAGCAGCACTCATCTCCCTTCCCTGATCTCCAGGAGACCTCTCTGTGAATGCCAATGGTGGTTTTCAGGCATCTCTTTATTTGCAGACCCCCTGGAACATTAGGTTGGAGAGGTGGAGTACATCGAACTGCCTTAAATCTTACTGCCAATAGGCTTGTTTTTCTTAGTCACCATTCACAGGCCTCTTCAAAGTAGTTCTAAGACAGTCCAGAGGTTTAAGGGCACTGCCTTTAGACCCTCACTTTTGGCAGTAAGGGAAGGAAAATTAAAACAAAAGCTGTGAAAGCATGCATCCATCACAAGTGAAAGTCCAGGATGGGCAAAGATTCACAGGAAGTTCTTAGAGAACTTGCTGTCCCCCTGTTCAGGAAGGTGTTTAGGATTATCCTAGAAGCTGCACCAGCTGCTTTTATACCAAGAGAAACTGGCATAGGAAGACGGATAAGATGGTAGAATCTATCAGAAATGCCAGAAGATGCTGTGCACAGAGCTCTGTTTCTTCTGGTACCAGACTTGTATGAAGGCAGAGGCTTGTTTAGGAAATAAATTTGCTCTCATCTAATGACAGCGACATAGCAAATTCTGCCCTACTTCAACCTCTTCTGAAACAGAAATTTCATAACCTGCACGTACACGGACGGAATAACAAAGTACCCAGAAAATACAAATGAGAAAGGGTACACTGCTCTTGAATCAAATGAAAGTTAATTCGGTATCTTCAAAGAAAGCAGCAGCACTCTTCAAAGCAGAAGTACTTCACCAAGTGCCTACAAGGATGGTCTGATGAGGCGAGAGGTCTTTGTGATTTCAGGATTAGGCCCTTTGGGAGTGAATAAAATAGAAGGTTGTGTTATGCTGATACTATTCTTCTGTACATTTCAGTCTCCATAATACTCTGGACACAAAGCATCTAATTTAATTAGGGACAGAACAAGAAGGCCATGTTATGGTTTTGGTTTTGAAGAACTACATTATTCAGGTTGTGATTTGCACAACCCAAATCAGGCATGGTTTAAATCCAAGTTCTATTTTTAGCCAAACCACCAAAGTCCAGAGGGGATAGAGGGCTCAGATCAAAGGTTTCAAGTTCAGTCTCATGTCTATAATGGACAAACTGGAGTGGTTTGGGTTTGAAATTTGCAAAACCTCATCACTCAGATTTTGGTTTTGCAAAAGCAAAAACAAACTTGGAGTCAGTTTGGACATCATTCCATTTTATCTAAACCATTAAATTTGGGGGAGAGGATGGGGTTGGTTAAAGACTTAATTTATGCTCCATCTCCAGCTGTAACAGCGTTATTGGGATTTTTCAGCAGACAGAAAAAAAAAACAGCCCCAAAAAAGAAAAAAGTAGATTATGAAATCATTTTAGGAGTCAGTTTTTTAAGATGCTAAGCAATTCTGCACAGTATTGAGCTAACACAGTTGCCAGTACCTTTACAAAACATTGAGGGCACATGGCATTTTGTAAGGGAAGAAGCCACTGGCACTTTGCAGGTCAGGACCTTCACCAGCAGAGCTGTCATTATGCCTCTGAATCTTGATAGCCAAGGATCTGCTACACTGAACTAAATCTCACTGTTGCAATCAAGCATGTAAGTCCCAATCATGAAGTTAGTCAATTTGGATAGGAGTAATTGGAACACTAAGATGTTAGAGATTTAAAAATTCGGATGATATTTGAAACTGAGAATTCATATTCTCTGAGCTGAAAGGTTAACGCTGTCCAGTGCAGGGTATGTGTTGGAAATGTTTAGAAAAAGAACATCTGATTATCTGTTATGAAACAACTCATTTAAACAATGTTATTCATAGCTTAATTCAGTAATGTTTTATTATTCCTTCTTCTTCTTCCTCTGGCTCTGCATTGATTTTTCTCAAATGCAAATTCATATATAAAGCAAGTTGCTGACATTTTCAGAAATCAGTTGTAGTTGTGTCCTCTAGAACAATTTTTGCTCCCCCTTTTTGATTGCACTATTTTCAGCAAATGAAAAGAGTTGGGAAAAAAATTTAAATAAATATAGATATTTGTCAGTGTTATTAAAAATCAGACCTAACTGTTAAATTTAGGTATTCTTTTAATTGTGAGTAGAACAAATGTCAATGCATGGTTCATTAAAGATACCTCCTTTGCTCAAATCAATTTGGATCAGTTCTGTAGTTAACAATTACTTGTCTGTAGAGTAGTATCAGAAAATGAGTGAAAATATGTTAATGAATAGTAAAATATTTATGTCATCTTCTTGCTAGCATTTGATCACCAGATCCCTCCTCCTATACTGCTATATCCAAACTCTATTTTCACACTCAGGTCCTACCTCTTAATTTTCACAGATGACTGCTTCTTCTCCAGATTCTAGGACTTGATGATGAATGTGTGATGAAGCTTTACTACAGACCATGTGATAGAGCTGGGCCAGTGGAGACATTTACTCTCCACAGTTTCCTCTCCAGCCTCCTCAATGCATCCAGGTTTCTGAAATGCCAAGATCTGTAAAGGAGCATTCTGGAAGACAGAGAGGATTGGAGGCACCTGTTCTCATTGTCTTACTAGTCATTCTTCGTCATTGTTAATGACTATATAATACATTAACCAATCTTATAATGAATTGTCTCATCCATTTTCTGACTTCCCTGGCTCTCTGTTTATCATAGAATCATAGAATCACAGAACAGTTAGAAAGTTGTTGGAAATATTGGAAAGTTGTTGGAAAACAGTTGGAAAGGACCTCAAGTTCCAACCCGGCAGGGATTATACATTCTTTTCTTCTTTGTCTGCTTTGTCTTTTCTTTACCTTTTTTTATTTTTTTCATTGTCACCTCCTCAGCTAACTTCAGACTATGCCCTTTTCCCTCAACCTCTTACCACAGCTCACCCAGATCATTTTTCTCTCCTCCCTTCCATATACCTATGTCCTTAATGTCAAATACCTCTCACCCCCTTCACATGGACTCATGACCATTATTATTACGCTGTTGTGTTATAATGACAGCAAATTACTCTAAGAAGTTGCATGCTCCCTCACAGACAAACCAAGGATTGTGGCTGCTAAGCTTCCTGCAATTGTTTCACACACCACATTCATCCCTGCAATCCCCAAAACTGTCCTGGATCCAGTTTTCAAAGACTGGAAAGCAGTAGTATGATTTCACATTTTGTGTGGAAAATACATCTAGATATGTGTCTGAAACAGAAACATAACCTTATGTCTTCCTGAATGCAAAATAGCATTTTATGTTGCAATTGTAAGCTCTACAAATACCTTGGCTTTACTACAAATACCCTCCTGCTACATGCATACCTAACCTATAAACTACAGCTTTGAGAATAACCGGCTATTAGCACCCTGCGTAGCCTAGCCTGAGACCCTACATCTCCTGTTGATGTTGCCTTCAAATACACAGGGAACTCACAGTGCCTTTCTGAATGGGGCATTGCAGGTTGTTAAATCCTTTATTATCTGTGTTGTGGAATGAGGTTAGGGGGATAAGCAGATTAACTCAAAAGAGCTGCTCTGGCTGTCCTGTGATCAGGTTCTGCTCTAGCATCTATTCTCTTATCAGGAAAAACCTTATTCCTTTCCTGCCAGAAGGAGGTTAAGAGCTCATTTTAACTTGAGGGGGGGAAGGTGGGATCAAAAGTATCAGACACTTTCTGAAAATTATTCTCAAAGAGAGGATTTCCCAGATATATAAAACCAACACTGAGTTGCGATAACTGTTAACTGTAAACTCCTTTCCCACTCAATGTTGTGAGAATGGAAGAAACTCTTACGGGGTACTGCTCAATCCCAGTGCACAGATAAGAGCAAGAAAACTTTTAGTCCTGTGCATGCTGGGGATGTAGGAATGGACTGCCTCACTGAACCAGAAAAGGATGCTGATGAATTCCAGGTGATGCATGATGCGTGCTAGTAGGAATGGGAAAGTGGATGATCACGTGGAGACAACCAGTGGTTTAAAATGGAAAATGGTGATACCTGCGGGGGGAAAATGCTCCTTTGTAATTCCCAAAACAGGCCCAATGTTTACATTTCTGGCATAAATGTCTTACACATCATGAATACTAACCTGGATTTTTCCAGTTTCCTACCTCAGCCTCGTTCAGACTTCTAACAGCACTCCAGACTCACTATGGAGTAAAACCAGAAGGAAAATAAAAAACCAAACAAAAACCAGCGCGCGCACACACACACACACAAAGACCCAAACAAAAATAAAACAAAAAAAACCCAACCAAACAAATGAACAAAAAACCCAAGCGTGGATAAGCAGCAAAAGTTTATTTTTACAGACAACAAAATCAGAAAATCACAAGTCAGGGGAGATTGCCCAGTACTGAAAATAAATCCCAGATTTCAGGGCTCTCACTCGGTACCTGGAACAAAATTTCACCTCTCTATAACTCATGTTGAAAAGCTGTCAGTGGTAAAATGATAGTGCCAGGAAGGGCATTGCATTTCCTCAGACCAAATGTTCAAAAACCTTTTTGTTCCAATCATAGTAATGAGGGATACAAGAGAGATTTGTTGGGAAAAAACGTCAAAGCTTTAAGATGAAGGGGTTAGTTTGGAAAATTTTGTCACGAAGGGTTGTGGGAACTATTTTTTCTGCCTATAACTAAGGAAATGAAATGCAAACAAGTCTCCTTTATAACTCATTTGAGATTTTTAAGCACTGAGAACTCAAGAATTTCATTACTAACATTCCCGCAGCAACTGTAACTTGTCCATACAGCACATGTATATGGTACCATAAAAGCTAACGCTCCAGACAGCAATAGAAAATTTCTGAACAATACTTGTGTACTGTGGTGGTTATTGCAGAAATTAAAACGCTGATTTCCATTGTACATCTTGTATCAAAATGTCAGCCAGAAGGCTGAAGTAACATTGGATACATTTCACTCAACCGTTAAAGCACTCTCTTAACTTCCTGGGAGAAATTCCCTTCTCTGCATTGTCCTTGAACCTTCTCCACCTTCACACACCTTCATGCTTTCCTTGGCTATGTCCACTACTATAAGCCATGAGGTGAAAATCGCTGCAGATTTGTTGCATGCATGGGAGGATGTAAAAGGGTGGTAGCACACCTGCTGGGATACAGGAATACACAAGGCTGAAACAGAGGTGCCATCAATTGTGTACCAACTCTTTGGTCCTACCTGCAGATTTGAGGTGTTAGATCATTTTGCTACTATAACAGAGAAGCTTCTGCCCCCCAGAGTATGGGGTGAATTCCTCTCTATTATGCACAAATTCAGAATTCAGGGCAGTTAATCACAGTGGAAACAGAGCTTTGATGCTTTTTTCACATGGCCTTAAGGTTATGTTTGGCCGTCAGGCAGGAAGTCTTGCTCAGTGCATCTATATTTAAAAAATAGCAATAAACCTCCTGTGAAATGTATAGTATATAATAAGCAAGTCATTGTGATACTATCTTTCACCTCTGTGATAGCAGCTGAGCTTGTGGAAGCCAAGCTGAGTCAGGAAAAAGTTGTCTTTATCTACGTATGTCTCCAAGAAGCACCATCTGGCATCCACAGCTGGAGAACCACTGCAAAGCTTGTGTTGGTATCACCGCCTGCCATCTGGAGGCAGAACAACCACGTAACGTGTTCCAGCAACAAAGTTCTTTGAGTCAAGCCAGGGTACTTGCAGGAATTATGAGTGTGAACAGTGTATAGGTCCCGACCTGCCACAGAGGAAGGCTTGGTGCTGGAGCACACAACTGGCAGCTGTCAGGAAGCCTGCTTCTCCTTCACCCATGTTCCCACATTTTTTGCTTGTCCTTCCTGAAACATCTCTGCTGCCTTTTGCTCTTCTGCTCTCTCTAGCACTGCTCCCAAGATGGGTTCTGCTGAGCATCTGGCTCACTCCTCTCCTCCAGAAACAGTTCCCACTAGCTAAACAGGCAGACCATAATAATCAGGACCACATGCAAAGCAAACCGAGAATGTCTCTCCTATTTACAGTGCACCTCTTTCTTCTGGCCTGCTGCTGGGGAAGGGAATCACAGCAGGTTATGGGGATGAGGGAGCTGGTAGCTTGCAGGGAAGCTGAAGATGGAGCTTGAAGCCAAGGAGCTCCAAGCTGAGTTGGCCGAGGAGCAAGTGGAAAGATGAAAATATGGGAGACTCCTGTGTTTTTGGCAGTTGTGGGACTGTCTTTGGCTCAGAGCACAGTACATGACTGGCACAAATAGCAATTTGGAGGAACAGGGGAAAGAGAACACTGTATATTTCACATACAATTTGACCCTCCATAATCAAATTTGTTAATAATAACCAGCAAATAGCTGAGTAGTAATGAAATGATACAGAACATGTTCTGTGGAAATTTCTAGGCAGCACCAAAACTCTCATGCTGAGTTCTGTAAAACACCACCCTTTTAGGGAGGAAAGAAGCCATTTGAAAAACAGCCTTCCTGTCCTTCCATCAGTCAGATGCAACAGATGGATTCAGTTATGGCAAAATCAATAGAACAAAGAAAGGAATTAAAAGTAATCAGGTAGCTGAGCACTAATACATCCAAGAAATTGAGTCAAGGCAGCAAAGGAGGACATATTGCCAGTGACTGGGAGCAGAACAGGGGAAATGTCTGAAGGAGAGGGAGAAGGAAAGGAATTTTTGGGAGAGATACAATAAAGCAGAGCTAGGGACAGAATAGAGTAAGACTCCCAGACCTGGAGTTTCCCCAAGCAGCTCTGTTCAGTGGTATCACACAGGCACAGTATAGCTGCTCATATTGGAGAGCGAGCTTAGCTGGTCTCTACTGTGCAGCAGGGTTAGGCAGGTTCCCCTAGCAAACTCTGCCTTGCTTGGTGCTGGGCAGGCAGAAGACATTGGGTCTGACAGTAAATCTACATACAGAGACCTAACAGGAATACAGAGAAAAGTTTGAGAAAGACAAGTCCACTGAAGCCAAAGACTGTAAGCAGGAGGGGAAGCGTGCTTGACTCATACAAAATAAAGTCAAGCTCCATGAACTGGCATTCAGTGATTCTTATATATATGTACATATATGGTAATCCATGACTCGCATGATGGAAAAGGTCAGAACAAAATATCGTAACAGTCTCTGCTGACCTTATGCTTTATGAATCTCTGAATTATGAATTTATATTTGAAAGAACAGCCCCCTCGCAGGTCCAGCAAGATACACCAAAAGCACTTTAATGGTGAGCCAAGTGGGAACCACACAAGGAGAATAAAGTCATGAACAACCAGGCAGCAGGGTTATCGTAATCGCTTTTTAACTACTATTTAGGAAAATCTTAAAGGCTCCCAGTATTTTTTCCATATGTCAAAAAAATTGATGCAAGATTCGGGTCTCAGCATGGGGACGAGTATCCAGGCCTGCCTGAGAAGGCTCTGCTCTGCAGCTGGTCATTTTGCACAGCTAATCTCACAGCCGCCACGAAGTTCTGTCAGCACAGTGCTGCTTCCTGACCAGCACACTCCATGAATCTTATGTACTGTCAGTGCATCATGCAGAGAGGATTTTGTCTATATACACAAACGCATGTGTGACAGGGTTCCCTGGAGCTGTGTGCATTATAACCTGTGCTTTGACCTTTTCCCTTGGCTGGCTTTGATCAGACTCTGAGATTTTTTTGAGGATGCGCTATATATGCAAAGTAGAATTTGTGCAGCGTGATAAGGATAAAGCAGTGGGATGCTAGATGAACAAACAAACAAACAAGCAAGCAAACCCCAAACCTCTACTAAAAATTTGATTTTGCTGTCACATGATTCTATTTTGGCTTCTGTTTACAACATTTAAGGATAACCACACTGGTGGCTGCAAATTCCCTTCTTTAACTTCGCTGTGTTCCTCCAGGTCATCCCATAACCCTCTTTTCTCTCCTTCATATTTTCCCACATAGATCATTGTATTTGCAATTGGAATATTGAAAATCATAAACATGGAATAGTTTGCCTGCCAGCCTTGGAAACACTGCAACCACTCCACCCATGTGCATGTTCATTTGCTGTCCTCCCATTCCACTGAAGCCACTGCCGAAGCTGTGTGCCAGTTGTCCTCAGGGCTGCTTAAGGGAGACCGTGCCATGTCAAAGGGAAGGGTGCCTTTAACACAGCCCCACAAGTGCACACATGAGCAGGGCCCCAGAGATGCTGTGCTCCCAGGAGGGGTTTTGGTCAGGGCTGGTGCCTGCTCCACGATGAGATACAAACCATAGCTAATTAGGGTTATTTATTCCAGCCCATGGAGAAACTGTTGATTTTAAAGGGAACTATGTCAATCCCGGTTCTGCATGAAGCAGCTGTGGCCTGGCTGGGGTCATCTGGGATGTCAGTAAGGACACGGATGCAGTTCACAAACATGTCCCAGAATGACCCAAATGGAGAAGAGAGCTGTGGGAAAGCCCATCCCCTTCCCTGGACACCCCTTGTCTCTGGTAAAACAGAGGAAGCTGAGATCCCTCCCTCTTGGTATTGTTTTTGGTTTGTCGAATCCTGCTCAGAAATTAGTTAACTCATTACACAAGATAAGATAGTGTGAAAATAAAAGTGAAAGTTCATGCCCCATATATACCTTTGTCACTTCTTCATGAGCTGCACAGGTTTTCTGTTGTGCTGTCGTCCTTTCCAGTGCTGTTTTTTCTAGAATAATTACATGCTCAAAAGTCTCCAAAGCTCCACCTAAATATAAACAGCAAATTAGATCTACCCAGACACAACTGCCTTCAAATAAATTTGCAGTTAGAAACTGCCTCGAAGACATACAGTCACCTTTACACTTTGTGTTACACATCTGATAAAGCAGTGACTGCCCTGCTTTCTACAAATTATCTGCCTTGAATTGAATTCCAATTTTATCATACATTGAAAATGAAGAATGGAGGAGAAAAAGTGGAAGGGAAAACCTGTCTGACACTTCCCCATGTACTCTAAAATGATCACTCCACCAGCCAAGAAGGCTAACTTCTAGTTAAGGACTCTGACCTGTAAGGGGTTATATCACTGACAGGGGTATTTCCTCTGAGCTAAAATGTTAGCACAAGAGGTCTTACAGCTCACATTTAAGAGCAATAGCTCTGAGAAGAGCAGGTACCAGACAGTAGGTTTGCGGTCTTTTTAAATCTCTGTTATATTCCTAACACTTGCACAATGACCATATCCTGAAAGGGGTAGATTTTCTGTCTTCTGGTTTAGATCAGAATAGTTATTTGGATTTCAGGAAAGAGTTACTGTTCCCATGTGCAGCAATTTTTATATGGCCAGCAAAGCTTTGTGATGTTTCTAACATATGGTGTGAGTGCATTTAATGGTTGGACTTGATGATCTTAAAGGTCTTTTCCAACCCAAACGATTCTATAATGCTATGATTTACTTGACAGCTCACTTTATATTTAGTCCAGAAGCTTGGGTTAGAAGACACAGCAGTGATTAGAAAGTCCTTAGCTCTCACCTGGCTCTTCTCACTGGCTGTCTGTGTGGCTTGGGATGCTAGGCTAGAGCAATTTTCAAAAACACCCTCAGAGCAGGACTGCTGAGTTTCTGGCTAGTGCTAGGCACTGTAGGCATTCTCCTTACACACCCATAAAAAATCAAATGGTTGGGGTTTTTTTTTTCTCCTGAAGTGTTCACCGAACAAGTTAGCCACCTAAAAGTTCCTGGACATAAATGTCTGTATCAGTTTCCCCATTTCTAAATGTGGTACGCTAATATTAATATACTTCACCAACATGGGCCAAGAATCAATTATTTAAAATCTTTACAAACCTTTGATGTTCACTTTGAATCAGTTCATACTCAGTCTCTTTTATTTCAATACAGAATTCAAGTCAGGTTGAATCAGGATGCACATGTGCTATACAGCATAAGGAGACCTTCCTTTGCAGACAATCCAGAATGGTCTGATTTCAGCCCAGTTCTAATGGCAATTGATTGAAGTGTTTACTGTAAGTCCAACAAGTCCCAGCTGCAAGACTTCTTATGCAAATGTGCAGGTTGACTGTTGCCACTTATGCCAAGTAGCCTTCATACAGAGTTTCTGAGCAGCTAGCAGACTGGAAGCTCCACATCTAGCCAAACAAAGTAAGAAGGCAGTAGGGAATTGCTAAAATGTTATAGAGACAGCAGGGATAGAATAACCCCTAATTGTATCTGCAAAACAAAATTCTTCCAGCATGAGCTGTCTCTGAATAAAGCCACATACTGGTGATTGCTTCAGATCTTTACTTGTACAAATCACAGCCATTCTCTTTTTTTCAACCATTGTTTCTCTGCTGTGTCTGGAGAAATTGGCAGGGCTATGAAAGGGCTGCCCACCTTCCTTCAGCAAAGTGCTAAGTGTCCAGAACTAGAGCATTTCAGAAATAAAAACAATGCCCAATTCACAGGTGACCAGCTCCATGGAAACATTGGCTGTTCTCAAGTATCTCAGGCTCTCCCCAAGGCCTTCTTCTCTGGGTCCTCGCCTGTCAGTGCTGAGGTGGAGAATATTTTGATGGGTCTCCAGCATTGTCATCCTGTGCCCCAAATGGGAGGCATATGGGGAAATCTCTGTGACTGAGGTATCCTTACAGGTTGTCATGCTGGGCTCTGCTCCTTGACTGGGATTTTTGGTGGGTCTGTGATGGATGGAAGTGTCCCCCACTCCCTATCCCTGTTATACATTTAGCACAGAGAAGTTATTGAAGCAAATTTAAGCTTTAATATGTCTATATGAGGACAATCAATTTCATAATGTGGCATAAGGAAAAATGCCAGATTGGTCATCTGATGACAAGCAGCTTCTTTAGCATGTGTTATCTTCTTGCGGGCTACCTATTGCTGTTTTCCTAAAGTTGCTAGGATATCCTTAAATCAATCAAGCAAACGTGTACTTCACAAGCAATTGCCAGTTTCTGAGTAAAATTTTGAGAAGCACCTTTGTTACTAAGCCCTATTGACTTTGAGTGGTACTTAAAGATCAAACGCATGGACAGGTGACTCAGACCTGTCTGGCCAGGAGTTACCAGAGGTTGTGTGCAAGCTGAATGCCAGTAAATATCTATGTGCATACAAATACAATGTAAATTGACCTAATTTAAACCTCTCATGTTATCAAGTAAATTCAGAGCTGCCACAGGCTGAAAGTAGACACAGGGATAGGTATTGCAGCTTAGTGGACACATGGTAACCTGCTATGCTGCAGGAGCTGGGTGATTGGTCTGGGCTTTTAGGTACTCAAATCCCTTTCAGAAATGGAACTTAGGCACTTCAAAAAATTACACAAATCTCGTTTGGATCTTGACAGCCTAAACTCAACTTTGTGAGTGCCGCATAGCTTTGGAGGCACTTTTAGAGATAGCTGCTACCAATAATAACACTTGGGGGAAAAGAAAAGCTATAAAAAATAAAAAGCAACTCTGACATAGCTTCCCCTTCTCCCAGCTGAAGGTACTTTGGGACCTTACAACTCACAATGACTTCTGACTCCCATGCAGAGCACAACAATTGTGCTCAAATAGTCACAGTGAGGAGAGAACTTGGTAGTGGAAAACTGAATTACCATGTACTTAGCTTTACTTTCAGAAAGGTTTCTAATGAACTTATCATGTAACTTCCATAACAAAGCGTGTAATCGTTCCTCTTTTTTATTGACTAGTAGCCTCAGGGCTATTGCTAAACCACATGCTACAATAAAGCTGTTGTTTTGTTTGAATTTAATTCTTAGACCTAACAAAAGGACACCCTGGCAGAGCTTGTTTAAAGTAGAAAATTGGTTACATCCCTTGCAGCTCAAAGAAAATATAATTTATTATACCATCTTCTCAATGTCTTCATAAGCATTGTCCATTTTCTGTAAAAGCATGTCAATAAATCAACCACTAATTGTTTGAAGGTCAAGCAGAAGGCTTTGTTTTCCTTGTAGTTGACTTCTGTAGGTGGAGAAACATTTGGCTTCATGGCTAAATGTTCTTGGAATTAATTTTCCACCAGTTCTTGTGCTACTGAATGTCAAATATTTCTGTCACATCATTCTGTGGAGCTAAATCTAATTGCCACCTCTTTGAAATGTTTCTTTGAACATTTCTGTGGGTTTTTAATTTTCGTCTGTATTCTTTCCTTTTCTGCCTTTGGTACCCTTTTTTTTGGTTTGTTTTTTTTTTTGGCTCCAAAGACTGTTCTCAATCTAAAAGAGCCTCGTTAGGAGCCAGGCTACAAATCAAAATGGTAAGTAAATACATGACTCTTCACCACTGTGTGCTGACTTTCTTGATAGTTTAGAAAAGGGTCTCACTTGCCCTATGGGGCTAAGAGGCGAAGAGTGGGTGGCCATGGCAAGAAACCATGTATGACAAGAGTCTAGCGGACAAGGTAACCTCTGGATGCCTAAAAAGAGCAAAGGTAATTACAAGAATGCAACTCTTCCATGATTTCATCTCACACAAGGAGCTGCTGGAGGGAAATGCTGTATGTCAGATATTATCACAGTTTCTTTCCCATCGTGTGGGTTGAGTTATCACATACAACTCGTCATCAATCCCAAGGAACTGGCTGCACCAATGTGCATGAGGCTGTGGCTATGCAGCCCATTTCTTTGCTTGCTTTGGTGGGTCAAGGTGGAAAGCTGTCACATCGCACCCAGTACAGTGTGCATGACAGCATCCTTTCTGCCACGGCCACTAAAGCTCATCTCACCTACTATTAAATGCCAATAGACATCTGCACCTGGACTAATTGTCTAAACTCACTCTATAGTTAATGGAGAGAAAAAGACACACCTAAAATGCAGTTCACCTCTTCCTAGGGCTTCCTAATTCATCTTAAACAGGCAGATGAATTGCTCTCCCAATACGTCCATTTCTTTTCTTTGACTATAAAAGAAGTAGGCTTTGTAAGTCCCTAAAGTTAGTTTATATGAATGTGCTCTGCATATCTGTAAGGAGTAATTCTCTTTTTACAATGTTGACTGTCTGGATTTTTGCTTCTTTCTACTATTTGTGCTTGACAGACCACTAACTCTTTTTCATATTTTAATCTCTTTGCCTTTATTACACGTATGATGCATGATGTCTGTTGTTTCGCTGTTGCCTTGGCTCATACCAGCAACATGCTTGGTGCCAGTTCCATCACAAAACATTGATTCTGAATTCACTGACAGAGCAAAAGTAGCAGTTGCACAATGTTTCAGAATCAGAGAGAAATTCTACATCTTTCCCTGAGAGACGTAGAATCACACATTGTCTTCCAGATGAGAGAGGCAATAAAAATAGCAAGGATCATGCAGCAGATTGGGAACAGATGATTTCAGAACATAACTGAATTTTGGAGAAAGTGCTTGGGTGTGTTGGATGGCAAAGAATTCCTTAGAATTCTTCTAAGGAAAGAAAGTAAATCTTTTCACAAAGACAGGAGAAAAGACTAAAATGAGAGAAAGAAAGAGGGTCAAGAATGTAAGAAATGAATGAGGGCAGTTTGGAGAGGCTGCCTATAAATCACTCTCACCTCCTCCTCTGCTACTACCAGCCCAAATTTTAGAAATGCCTGATGGTACCCTCCTTCCTCATGCTGCCTCTTCCTGCAAGCAGCTCATGGTGTTGCTTCTGCCCACGTCCCTGAGGAGAGAGCCTTACCTCTAACAGCAGCCAAGGTAAAGGGGTAGGAGAGAAGGACTGCAGAGAGAGATGTGAAGAAACCATTCAGCTCTGTCTGGAGGGAGGGGTTTATACCCTACTGAGATCTAGAAAAATAAGTGGAAACTGTAGCCATAAGTTTTGAATAAATAAAATAAATATTAAAAAATAAACCCCAAAACAGTTCTGCAGTTCTAAGGAGAAAATAATATTTGATTAAAAGACAAAACATGTATGGGGTAACTTTTTCATTTCCTGTTCATGATGAAGGTATTACTGACATTACTTAAGCTGTGTTGAAGACATATAACGAGAGTCTAAGCAGATATAAATGTTCTTTTGGAATGTTATTTATAGTTCCTTGGTATCCAATGCCAAACGTTAATAAGGTTTATGAGAAACCAGCGGAGACTGTAAATTGTTAGACTTCTAATTTAAATCATGTTGCTGACTCCATTTGTTTCCTACACATTAATCTGACATTCAAATAAATCTGATAAAACTCTCCCAAGTTGGAAAGAGATTTGTTTTCTGACAGTGGGAATCCAATTATTAGAAAGACAAGGAGTGAGCTTATTTGGAACAAAGCTACAGACAGTAATATACCACACTTGAATACTTCTTTTTTATTTATTTAAATGTTGCAGTATTTGATAAATTGCTTATGCAGCCATTTAACTAACTCTTCTGGAAAGTGTTTATTTGCAGTCACCTCAATGTCAGCAGTGAAATGAGCTGGGACTGAAATTTCATTAAGAAAGTCATATTTCATTATTACGGCCCCAGCAGTCATCACTCTGCATATGTTAAATACAAAACCTATAGATTGTTTAAATAATGATACAGCTCTGGCAAAAAATGGGCATGAGCCAAACAGGATATTCACTGTTAAGACACTGGCCATACCAACAGGCTGGGTGTTATGGGACAAATAGCTGAAAGAGTACGTGAGTCTTAAACTTTGAATTTCCTTTGATTTGCCCATTTCAACTTGCAGCCTTAATTTCCTTCAGTGCAAAGAAAACCTCAGGATACCTGCTCTGTGCCAAATTAAGCCCTTCTGCTCTAAAACATGAAGGAGAAGGCCAAAAAGGAAAGGAAAAGTTATGACAACCTGAATACTTCCCTCAGGACAGATGGTGGTTTCCCTCCTGTGAAGGAAAACCTTCACAGAGGGAAGGCTTAAGGTTACAGAAGTGGATCAGTCCCCCATCCCACAGACAGCCACAGGGTCCAGGGCAGGGGCTGGCGCCCTTCTGGTTTTGAAACTCCCACCACCTTATTTCCGTTTCAGAGCACCTAAGTTTAGCCTTACTCCAAACTCCTCTGTAACGTGTGTCTACAAACCAGCCTGTCCCAGTTTAGCTAAATCAGCTTAAGCATTTCTTCTCCCAGAATACAAGTCTATGAGGTAAGGGTTTAGTATTCCTATGGGTTGGCATGGTTCAGAGCATATGAAGCCAACAGAGAGAGGGATGGACAGACAAAAAAGCAAGCAGGGCTGCAGCAGACATGCTTCCTCAAAGCAGGTGAGAGTTCACGGCACAAAGCTCAAGGCAGAGTAAAGCCTTGACTTGAGAGGGCTTGTTTTGCTCAGATGTAGTCCTTAATTTTTCTTCCCATCACATACCCTGTCACCTGAGTGGTCTGGTGCACCCCAAATGTCACACACTGGCTCAGAAGCAAGCTGCAATATTTGTGTCTGACTGTGTTAGGAAGGTAACTTTGGGTTTAGAAGTCTCATTTTAAAGAATCAGTGTTTGGAAATAACAGCCTGTTAGGAATCAGAAGATGGAGCACTTCCATGGCTCGTTATGCCTTATAGAGATTAATGATACATAGAATTTTATTCCTATTTTCTGTCATCAGAAAAATCCTCAAGGAAAACAGGCATGCAGAAATGAAGACAATTTAGGCATAGTAAATAAATCATAGAAGGTACGGTTATACTGAGGGTTTTGTACTTGCCTTTGAATATACCAGGATGAACCAAATGAAAAACAGACTATCACAGGAAAATGGGACCAAAGGGGACCTTGAAAGACAAGCAGCTCTTAGGCAGTTTATCTACATCTTCCTTCCCAATACTGTGATTCAAACCCTGCAGAAGTCAATTTGTGTCATAGGCTTCAGTGGCTTTAACTAGCTCCTCGGTGTTTTACAGTCCCTTTAGAGCAAGAGAAGTCTAGCTGGCCTCCTCCTATGCACCAAATAAAGTTTCCAAAATGGCACCTCTGCCTTGCTGACTACACGCTTTTCTTTTTTAATTGTACATGTGTATCCCTGAGAAACCTCACTCCAAGTTCAGGATAAACTCATGTTTCTTCTGCTTGCCAGAAGAAAATGAAAAGTAAAGCCCCATCAATTTTATTGCTCATAATTGTGGATAAAATGCAATATATTTGGCTCATATAAATTTGCTAGCAAATTATATTCAATAAAACCCTGTTGAGCAATTTAAAAGCATAAATCCCCCCATGCTGAAAAAAAGCTCATAAATTATACAAGAAAAAGGAGTGATTTCATCAAAGAGCCAAGCTCTGCCCATGGAATGTTTCAATAGCACTGGATTTATAGTTTTCTGGGAGACGATTTATGATCCCTAATTTTCTGCAATAAAAAGCTCAGTGGGGATTCTCTGAATGAAATATCTTTTAACAAAGAAATAAATAAAAAAAAAAATCCATTTGAGAAAGAATGCAGACAATGCCATTCTTGGAGACCTGTCCCTTTCGTGTTCCATTAATCACGGAAGACCCTAATAAAGATTGCATAGTGAAAAAGGAAAAGAAGACCATTAGACTTTGAAATAGATGCATTGCACAGTTGGAGAGGGCATTTTTAGTAATAAATTCACTCTTGATACTTCATAGCCACTGTCTTTAAATGAGAATAAAATGATCAGACTGGTTTTAAGGAAAGATTAAACATTTCCAAAACACACAGGGATGATTACATCATGTAAACAACCTAGAAGGGGAGGTTGTGTATGAAGTCCGTGCACAGATGTGACGTGTATTCACAGCAAGATGCACAGAGAGATTCACTTCCCCTAATTTTAGGGCTCTGATTCACAATCCTTGCCAATGGTGGTGGCCAAAGAGGTTACTGTTCCCACGGGGCAGCAGAGACTGTGAATCAGAGCACGCATTTGTTGAAGGTCACAGACCAGGGCGCTGAGGTGAAGTGAGAACAAGATTTAAGTTAATATGCCAGGCTGTGAATTACGACAGTTCAGGAGATAACTGAATGTCTCTTTGACTGCTAAAGGGATGGAATAGAAAAAAAATCTTCAATCACCTTTTAGAAACTACATGTCAAATTGAGGACTGTCCTCCCTGTCTACCATACTGGTCATCCATATACAGCCCATGACCCTAGTACACAGGAATAAGTATAACTGCCAGGATAAGTGGGAGCAGTGAAAGTACCTACATCGCTGTGGTCATCAGCAAACACTCAAAAGCTGTCACTGATCTTCCAGACTTGAGACTTTGAGAAATAGAAAAAGGCTGAAGGTACAGTTCAAGTAGATTCCCCATTTCTATTCACTGGATTTTACTTGGTTATTTCTCCTGTGTTGTGTCCTCCTGTGGGCTCTAGTCTAGGCCTCCAAGGTTCCAACTTCCATAGCAAAAAAATAGACACAAGCAGTTAGGGGCTGATCCAATGCCCACACAAGCCGATAGACAAAAGGACTCTATTGCCTTTGTTAAGTATTAGATTGAGCCCTTGCCTAAACCCATGTAATACGAATGAAAGAAAAATGCTCAAAAACATTTTGCTTTGACAGCAAACAATGGGCAGAAAAGGTCAGTGAAGATATTTGACTGACCAGTCTTTTTCTCATCAAGTTTTTTATGAAACAAAACAAGAATTGCTGAAAATAACCTTGGTTCAACTAACTTTTTCTTACATAGCACAGCAGATTAAGTTGACAGAACTTCAGGAAAGAGTGGTAAGAAAACTGCAGCAAGGAAGAAGATTTTTCAAGAAATCAATTTAAACTCACATTGCAGCTCTGGAAGACTACCAGCTAAGTGTGTTGAGGCGGAACAGCTGGCTGAAAGGAAGGAAGTGTGTCTTTGGAAAGGTAATTTGTAAGTATTTAGCATGCAAGATTTGCTATCTATCATCTATCCCCACTCCAAAAAACTTTACAAGCACTGGGCATTTTGCCCATGTCTGTCTGGCAGGACCTGGGAGTACTTCCTAGCTCCTCTGCCTAGGAATTCACGCCAGCTACATCCAATTCTATGTTGGGAGCAGACCCAGCTAAAGACTAGTCCCCTCCATCCCATGGAGTGGAAATCGCAATTTATGGCCTGGGAGGTAACTGCAAAGTGCCCCTGCAGCTCTCCTGATCTGGACAGAGAGTATGTGCCTGGAGCTAACTTACCCCGTACCCTTACAACCTTTGTGGCTGAAGCAGAGCAGACGGCATTCATCAACACCTCATTCATTGTTTGCCTCAGAAAAAAGAAACAACAGAACAAGAAACCCATAGACTACAGCTTGATAATTCACTGCTTTTACAGAGTTGGTTTTTTGTGGTTGTTTGGGGCTTTTTTTACCCTTGAGTATCTGGACTGTATTTCTGATTGATTAAGAATGGAAAATAAGACCTGGGGTTTTTTTGCAGGTATAAGTGTTCTAGTGGTCTACGTATATTCCAGTAAATAGATCTATATGGTTTTCATCCACTACTGATACCAGAAGAGACTTTAGGGAATGTATACGTGTAGCCATATATTAACACGTCTACTTTAGCATCCTAGTGTACCAAAAATTCAGCATTTTCTTATGCAGACAGCGGTGTCTGGCTTCCGCACCAAATAGCAATCACATTTATTTGACATAAGTAGAAACATCTCTACAAAACAGCTCCCCACAAAATAAAGGCATTCAAAACTAGAGCTCTGTGACCCATTCAGTCAGCTGACTAGATTTCATTTGAGACAAAATGAAATTTATATTTTATGTATCTTGGAGATAATTCTAATGTTTCAGTAAATGAGACATCACTGACGCTGCAGTGTCCTTGTGTATCTCCTGAAGTACACCAACTGGCTGACCTTGGCAAGAGCTGTTTCAGTTTAGGAATACCTGTTCCTGAAAGGGCCTTTAAAAAATGCCTGCTTCCTGGGATCTTCCACCTAACTGAGGTAAAAAAAAAAAAAGATATAGGGGGAGGTAAGGGAAAGCAGTATGGGAAGCCATCCCTTAGTTATTTATCTTGATCCATAGAAGAGGTCCAAACCGGCCATCCAGACTTTTATTTGATCCCATATGGAAATTCAGGTCAATAAACATGGTAATTATCCATGGCATTGTGAAACCTCACTGCATTACTACAGGTTCCCAAAGATCTGCTACAATAAAAATAGGATTTTTGAAAAACATGCCCATTATTAGTGCCTAAAATGGCAGAGCTGGATCACCAGAATAGATTATGTTCAGAGAAGTGAAGGAGCCCTGCCTGAAAGCTTTCCATTTTTCTTGTTAGCATAATCTGACTACAAGAGGCCTTGAATCTACTGAAAAAGGAGCCAAGCAAATAAGAAGCTGGTCCCTCAAACAGAAATGCACAAGAGGACATCCAAAAAGAGTCAAAACAACTAGAAGACAAATGTACAGTCAGCATAAAAGAACCAACACAAGTTCAAGAGCAGTCCACATATGTGGAGTGGAGGAGAGAGTAGGGGATGTAAGGGCAGGGGAGGGGAGGCTAACAAAAAAAATAAGTGCTTACTAAATAAGCCATAAAAAAGCCAGGGACCCCTCGCCTAAATATCATGGTGTAATTACTCCTTTCAGTGTACTTACTCCTTTCTCCAGTTAATTTCAAGCATAAGAAAGTTGAAAACAGCTCAAAAAGAAAGACAGAGCAAGAGGGAACTATGTGCTTTACCGAGCGCCAGTTCTAGGATGCCACTGAGTGAATCAATAGAAAGCAAGAGAAAAAATACTTGGAGGGAGTGCACTAACTTGCCTGCATGCCTGCTGAGGCCATCAGATATCTCATGGTGCTTCTGGGCTACAGTGAGACAAATTAGTGCTGATATTCATGCCAAGCCACAGATACCACACTCAATTTGTTAGGGAATAACCCCAGGTCTTTCCAGCAAAATATTCACTCCTTCCATATCCTGTCAGTGAGCAATATGGAAAAATTTCCCTCTAATGGGTGAGTGCTGTGTCCTAAAACAAGACTGAGAAACCATAGCTTGTACTTCGTGCATGAAAGTACTGGACAATTAGAAACTCAGCTGAACCATGCAGATTGTCTGCTGATGAGAGTAGACGCTTATTAAAAAAGCGTGGAGGAATTTATTCTTTGAAGTTTACAGCTGTTGCCATTTCAACCACAAGGCCAAGTTTACATCCACGACAGCTGAAAAACAGCACAGAAAAAAGAGACACAGCTTGCTAATTACATGAATGTTTTCAACAGGAGGCTTTTGTTTCCTTCTATTTCCGTGGCTTTTTCAGGGCAAAAGGTGATTTGTTTCGTACCCCAGGAAGATGAAGTCTCTTGTTGTTCCCCAAAATGGGGTAGCCTGGACAGGAGGAGTGTCTTGGAGCAGTTTCTGTCCCCTCTAGGTGGGAGGCCAGGCTGTTTTCAGTGTGAGACTCTTCACAATGCCTTCCTCCCTTCACAGTCCACATAAAATTACTTCTACCAAAACCATACTTCTCTCCTAGAGAGAAGCCAGGATGGGACTCAACTAGACATGAAAGAAAACATTAGTATTCATGCTTATTTTCTTTTCAGGTTACCTGTTAAAGTACAGCAAGGATTCTGGAGATGTGCTTTTCTTCTACCTGGAGGAAAAGCTCCAGGTCTCTAGCCTCTGTAATGATGCTCTGATGTCATGTGTTTAATGCAGTCCATTGAACAAATTGTAACAACCTTCTACTATCTTGATGTTTTATTCATGATTAAACTAAGCTGCTGCCTATTTGTTCTTCACCTCAGAGCTGAGTGATCTCTTCACTGTTGTTCCACAATCAGTGAAACAAGATTTAGACCATCCAAGACTAAACCTTGACATTACCACATAGCCCTTGTTCAAGTCTTCTTAACAAAACCTTCTCAGAAGCATTCCCAAACCTATAGATTGCCTAGTCTGATCTGAAGAACACAAGTGTCAGGACAGGCATCTCTCTACATTCATTATGCTGTGTGACTCTCAAGCTGATGCCCTAGGGATATCCGTATATGTGATGGACAAGGAGCAGCCTAGTGCATATTTGTCTGGGTAGTGCATGGTGTGATGGACACAGAGCTACTCCACAACAATTTTAACAGTGTGCATTGGCCTAATAACTGTTTATTGAACAAATATACTGGTTAAGTTTAATAGCAGACTGTAAGGAAAACAATTAGAAAGGAAGAAAAATGGCTTGAACTCACCCAGCCCTGCAGTTAACGCAGGACAATGGGAAAGTCATGGGCTCACAGGAGTCTGGTTCAGCTTCCTGCAGGGCCTACTGAACTGGTTGGGAAAAACAAAGCCAAAAGTCTGACGACCGAGAAGCACAAATGAACTCTGGCTGCATCAGCAGGACTCTCTTTTCAGAGCCAGGGAGATCTTGGGGAGCTGTTGAGGGGCACCAGACCAAGACTCAGGCACTCGCTGTAGTGTCTGCGAGTGAAGCAAGACCCTGCCTCAGTTGCCAAAGGGGCAGAGCTTTGGATAATTTGGAGGATGGGGAAGAACTGCTCATTTCATAAGTGCTTTTTGGAAAAGGAAGCAATACTGTAGTTTTGAGAAAGTGACTGACATTTTGTGGGCATCATTTGTCATCCTATCCTTGAGGGAAAGTCCACAGGCATCCAAACATGGGTGGACACCATGAAATCTTTCCTCCCTGTACTGCAAGCCCTGGCAACTCAAGGAGAGATGAGACCCAAATTCTTGAATTCTCCCTCAGCCAGCCAAGGCTCAGTACCCAAGATGAGATCAAGACCCAGTTGCTTGTAGTAACAAGCGCTGGTGGGGCTACAGATACTGAGGCCACCCTGTGAACCCCACAGCCCAGCTGGTCCTGGATCACCCTGGTCAGACTCCTCCACAATTGGCTCCTCCACATCACTCCTGCCAAGAAGCAAATCCGATGATAGTGCCTGATGTCTGAGCTCAACCGTTTTCTTCTCCTCTGTGGGCTTTGCAGTCCATCAAACTCCCAACACCAGAGGGGCAGAAGTGGTGCTAGTCATGCAATCAGTCTGAGTGCCACAGAGTGTCCCTGAACAGATGCACAGAGCAAGCTTATACCATCTGGAGAAAGCATTGCCTACTGGTGCTGGGAAAGGTAGCATCTCTTGCTAGGATGTAGTATCCTTTGCTCTAATGCAAATAAGTAAGCTAGGCTAGTTTTAGACACCTAAAGTGATGTTGAACCTGTTAGCCTATTTCTGATTTTGCATTATATTTGCAATGGGATATGTACCAGGCCTGCTCAATTCCTGCCTTGCAGCTCCAGGGCAGTAAGAAGGGCTAATGCATGTCCCAGTTGAGTGCACCCTCACAGCATTGCTTTACCAAGCTGCATTTCAGAACTAGCGGTTCTCCTTTTCCAAACAAAACTGCTTATTTTGATAAAATTTCATTGAGACTTCTGCGGGCATTATAGATGTGTATCCCCAAGAAAGGACATAGCCCTTGCTGGATAACAGCAAACACTCACTGGCTTATGTGTATGAGGACAAGTGACTGCTAGGTCATATTTAATTTACCCTTACCACACTGACCATAATTCTGTCTGAAAAGAAGAAAACATTGCATGATAGGGAAAACAGGCAGACCACAAACTAAATATACACCACAAAATCCAGTACTGCATGTTGAGTAAGCAGATGCCACTGGAAGGAAAGTACAATACTGTAGGTACTAAAAACCTTCAACTGACATCTGCGTTACTTTATTTCTATCTAAAAGTCTCCTTTAATAGCTGGCTTCATGATCTTATTTTCATTCTTTCAGATGTAAAATGGTGGTAGCCTATATCTGCAATTCTCTGAAGGGCATTTTCCTTCCTGCTCAGAAAATCAGGTATTTTCTTGCTACAAGTGAATTAATGTTCATCTGAAGGACAATTTCTGACCAACACTGGCAGGTTACTTTAGGGAAGGTCGTACATGATCATAAAGAAAGCAACATTTGTCTGAAGAAAGAATCTGCAGCAAAAACAAAAGGTTTGTCAACCTTACGTAGCCTGAGTAGCACCTTGTCCCTTAGTGGGGCCCTGATTTTGAAAAGCAATGATAACCAGGGAAGAACTGGCCAGTAAGAGCAGAAATCTTTTCCCTTCTGTCCACAACTGCTCATAGAAACTACAAATCAAATCTCAGCAAGGAGCTGGATGCCGAGTACCTCACAGTTTGGATGCACAACTTGAGAAATATTACAGGGGCCCAGTTTTAAAGGAGTCCTCTCAAAAATCAGGCTTTGTTTTGGACATCAGAAGTATCACCAGTCAGATGCTAAGATCTTGGATAGAAAGTGCCTCTTCCATAGCAGCATGCACATCTTCACAACTGGAAGCCAGTCTGCTCTTTGTAATGCTTGGCATTCTAACTTCAAGTAAATGCACCAAGTAATCTGCAGGATATGACTTTGAGCATGCTTACATGGTAATAATGATGTTAAAGTAGAGCAGCCATATGATTTATTATGCCTTGTGAAATAAAGCAAAGCCAGTCTCTTCCCACCACGGAAGTACCATCACAGTAGAAAATGGAAACAAGAAAAAATGAAATACCACCCAGGCCTGGTTCAAACATGCAAACTTTCTAATAAAATATCGGAACCAGATGCTGCTAAAGATGAGTGATAATTAAAGAAGATAAATTAAAGAAATGTTTTTCCAGGGAATGACTCTGCTGCACACAAATTGTTTCAGCATGGGGAAAAAATATAATAAAATTACTGCTGCTGCCTGCTTTCAAAAGTTTCCATTAATAAGTCAAGGCAGGTTCCCTGCTAAATTCCCTCATATCCAGGCTCCCTCTTTGCCTCTGTTGGTTTAATCTTGGTGTGGTTTAGCAGAGTGAGCAGAGGACTGAGCGCCAGGAACTCAGTTCCAGCACTGACTCACTGTGTGGGCTCCCTTATGTCATGCTCAGGGCAGGTCAGCCTTGGAAAGCACATCTCTAAAAATGTTTTTGAGGGGTGCAGAGCCTGACGGTGTCCCCACTCTTCATGTCAGACGTGCACAGCTCACCAGAGGTTCTCCCCTGGCAGCCCGTCCAGCAAACTGAGCTCGGGCTAAGCTGGTGTAATGTGATTTTGCTCCGTCTGGTGTCTCATCGCAAGCAGTGAGTACGCTGGAAGCCAAATTGTACAGACACCTGTGCAAACTCACTTCAGGAAACATGACTGGAGCGCTGCAGATGAAGGGCAGATCCAGCAGATCTGCTAAGACCACCCTGGAGCTTTATGTGCTTGTGTATAAACTCATCTTAGTCCAGGTTGTTGTTAAGTTTCATCTTGGCTAAACACAAGATGGTGTTTAAGCCCCTCAAAGACTTTTAATTTCTTCAGATTTCTTGCATGCAGAAAGGTGCCTGTCCAATTGCTGTAGGCATTTTTGTAGCAAATAAAATAATGTGCTGCACTGGGAAAGGAAAAGAATAAAATGAAACCATGTAAATACATGTCCTACTTCCCTTTTAACCACATGTTCCCCAGGCTCATAACCTCTGCGAATGCCTATGAGGAATAATGCGGTTTGCAGTTTGCCTTTAAAGTCAACAAATCTGGCCTGTTTCAGGCTGAACAAGGACTCAGACACAAGATCGGGTTCCCCTTGCTTAATGAGCTGCCATGCAGTGAGCATCTGCGTGAGGACGGTTCACGCATGGTGAGTGCAAGGTGAAACAGCACAGCTTCAGCCAGCCTCACCAAGGTTCCTGTCCCTGGGCTTCTGCCTCGCTTGCCCAAGGGCTGTGCATGGTGGGTCAGTGCAGTTCAGTAGCTGCTTCTCCACTTCCTAAGCTGGGGTAACGGAGCTGCGTGAATCGCATGTGAATGTCAAAGCAAAGACAGCCTCATGAAGGACATTGCTCTCACTGCTCTTTGTCCTGCATAGTGAAGTCAAACTGAATAGAAGGACAGGGATGGGCCTCTCGAGCACGCAGGCTCCTAGCTATTTGCAGATGTTTTAGCTAAAACTGGGAATTTATACTCAATTTGAGGCTCCATGCAAGATACATCTGTCCGCAGGCTGTCACCTGCAGGTCTTATCCCCACCACCTCTGTGGCAAGGGGAGCTCCACTTGGTGCCTTCCCCTTCCAGACCTACAGAGAGGAGTCCAGGCACAAGGGGACGAGGAATAGGTGGCAGTAGCTATGACTGCTTCCAAAAGGGTAACAGCCATGATCTGCTGGCCAGACTCGCACAGGGAAAAGCAGTGCTGACTACAGCTCTCACTTGATTCTCTAAAAGATGCTCTAAAAAATCCTCCATTAAGATGCCCTACCCCCTTTGAATTTGAAATAAGGGGTATTGGTTACACATTTCACAGGGAGCCTGGTGACTTCTCAATCTCTGCTTCAGTCCTCATGCTATTGAGGCCATGGGGCATCTGCCCAAGTCACACTTCTCTCCTGCAGATCTGTTCCCACACCCTTCTGCAATAGCTATATTGTCTGAAAAGAGAAAAGGGCAGGGAGAAAGAAACAATGGGGAGGGAGGAGAAGAGAAGAAAGAGAAAAGAAGAAGGAAGAGAAAAAAGAAGATAAGGAGAGGGAGAGGGAGAAAGCGAAAGGAAAGGGAAAGGGAAAGGGAAAGGGAAAGGGAAAGGGGGAAAAGAGATGTGAATCTGGAAGTGTAATTTATATATGAGGGAAAGTTTAAGCCCATGTGATTGGCAAAAATACAATATTACTAAAAGCCACAGACATGCTAGTTGGTGAGTCATTTAAGTAAGCCCTATTGATCTTGTAAGATTGCCAGTTTTCAATTTTCACTTTTGCTTGAAACAGCTCAGAAAATAAGACTTAACCAAAAACTCATGATCAGTGACTTCTTAATCCAATATTTTAGTAAATGTAACTCACCTATCTTGAGGGGTGCTTTTGTTTGACCAAGAGAACAGTTACAGAGAGCTTCCTTTTACTCACCTAAGCCTCTCCCAGGAGAAGATGCACAGTCAGGGCAGGCCAGGTCCTATATGTTTTTCTTCCGCAGCTGCAAACCAAGATATTCTTCTCAGTGGTGATCTCTGCTGCAAGTAACCAGGTTTAGGTGCATGAGGAATAACCACCAGAGGTCTTTGACACCTCAGCCATGCCACTGCAAAGGTGGGGAGATATGAATGGTCAAGCTTGGCTCAGCTCAATTTCTGCAGTTCTTGCAGCCATGCCCAGCACAGGAGCTCTGAGCTGCTCAGAAATTTGACTGACACCATTATCTTGCTGACAGTGAATGAACATGGCCAATGTCTGACAGTCCAATGATGAGCTTAGAATGGCAATTCACATCAAGAAACAACAAAAAAGAAGCTTTCATCCCATTATCCCATTCCTCCTTTATAATTTGGGCTGTAGCTAAGGCAAACTTGACAGAAATGACCAAAGCAGGTATCCCTGGCCATCCACCCTGCTCCTTTGCTGCAGGTTAGGAAGGCTTTTTCCTCCCTGAAAGAAGCACCATCAGCTGCCAGGTAATTCTGGGCTGCCAAGATAGAGGGACAGGCTCCTTCTCTGGCTCAGACAGTGTCAGTAAGCAGACACAGGCTTTCCACATTCCTAATCAAAATATTTACTTTACAAGCACTGAAACAAAATTTGGAAAAGTGAAGAATAATATTTATTTTGACAATATCAAATTGCATTAAGGTTGAAAGTGAAAATTAGACGCATGCACATACACCGAGGGCATTATCCACTAATCACAGGAACATAAAAGAACTGGAAAATACCCTCCTCTACTGCCACTGTGAAAGCTGGTCTGGACTAAATTACAGGCAAATGTATAATTAAGCAAGCTATTATTATCCAGTGTCTTAGCAGATGCTGATCTTGTTTATGGTGATTTGGATGAGAATTCAGCTGAAGTTTGATTTCACAGCTGCATCCATGATGCCTTGGACCTGTTGTTCTGCCCCAGAAATTCCCAGCATTTTAGCATTGGTGTGTAACTGTGGTGCTTCCACTTTCCTATCCTCACCAACTGCTTACTGGGGAACTTTTCTTTAGCTTCTTGGGAAGGAGAAAATAGTTTCACTGATGTGTCCGCCAAGCTTTATACTTGAAACCTGTGTTTAATTACTTTGAAGAAGCTTTAATATTCCACCAGTACAAGGAGGGGGGACCTTCCACTGCTGTGTTATTCTCTTATTTTTATTTTTTGCAGGTGTAGGCTTGTGGCTTAGTTACTGAAATAACAATTCTTCTGGAAACACCCCTGGCATGAGAGATGAGCTGCCAAAGTGTTACAGGCTCAGTAATTTGTACATAGAAATGAGGATCCAGGGAACAACATGAACATCAGTGGCCTGAGGAGCTTATGATTAAAACATGATGCTGAGCTTTTATGATTTCTACAGCTAATTAGCAAGATTTATAAGCATCTAACAAAAAAAAAGGCTGAATAAAGTCATGATCCTTATTTTCCACTCAGCAGAAAACTACTGGGTTCTAAAATAGCAGGGAAAGCAATAGAGAAGCAAACACCCTTATCTCTTCATTTGGCCACAATTTAGCTTAATTGCTTCTCTTCCACAGGATGAGTGGATGTCTCTCAGGTGGCAAGCATGAAGTCTGACTTGTTCATATTAGTGGCAATACCTTGTTGCTTTAACAGAGAAAAGGCTTCTTGCTGTTTCCTTATGGCTTCATACTAGCACTAGTTTTGTTTTCCAACAGCATGTTGGGGGAATGTGAGATGTCTGAAAAAGCCACTTCCACCAATACATACTTGGTTGATTCTGTTTGCCAGAGGTGTACATGAAAAGGAGGGGGGAAAGGAGGGAAGAATAAATACCAAACTAGTCCATAGGGGAACAAAGGGCTCAGTCTGCAGCTCTAGACCCACAAGGTCCCCTGCTGCTCCCAGAAGGGCTTCTGGCTAGCAGTGCCTGTGTGATCCACCTGGGAAGATCCCAGCGAGCACAAAGGGGCTGTGCATGACCCAAGCCCTTTCCCCATGGCTTCTGCATCTCCAGAAGCCCAAACATCTTCACATAGTCACGGACTGGAAACCCCTGGCCAGGGTGTGAAGCTTTTTTATTCTGCCTGGACAATCCTTTCAGCCAGAAAAGAAGACATCTCCAGAAAACTAGATTGCATGGACCTTCCACTGCATAGAATGAGCCTTGCTTAAAGTGTAGATAAAAAGAGTTACCACTGGCAAGGGAATTGCTCCAACACAGACCCACAACTGAAGTCAGATGTGGCAACTGGTTTTGTTGTGATTTGTCATGATAGCTAGCTCCTGTGCACAGCACAGCTCAGATTTCACTCAGAACACAGCAGGCTGTTTTGGCCAGGGTGTTCCTTGCTCAGTTTGCCTTTGGGAGAAGACTCTCCAGACACTGTGGGCATTGCCGTTTTTCAGCATCAGCACCGGGCACCTCTCCTGTTTCTAGCCAGGGCTCCGAGGACCTCAAGTGGGTCTGTGCCCCCCTTGCTGGAAATCATGACCCATGGTGGGGGACTGAGAGCCTCCTCAGGCCCTTCACTGTCTGGGCAGCAGAGCTCTCCTTGTCATGGAGCTACGTGGAGGGAGATGTGCTGTGTATAGTCATCCCAAGCAAACCTGACCTTCAGAGGGCTGTACTTAATTTGTTGTCAGTTATGAACTTTAAGCAACAGGCACAGCATCTTCCCGTGTCCATGGAAAGTGCTTTATCCATTCTGTATGTCACCACAACATAATTAAAAATACACTGTCTTTCTGCACAGTTGGTGTGACCACAAAAGTCCATTTATAAAGCTTCATGTATTTATACTGGAACTGTGTTTCCTCAGAGATATACAAATATTGGTATGACATGCTTCATAGTATCCTAGCATTTTATTATTTTTAATGAACCACTGTCATCACTTCCTCCAGTATTTTTTTTTCCCTGTTCCTGTATTCCTAGACAGTTGACCTAAATGAGTATAATGGGATAATTTCTACTCCAACAATGGTTTGGCACTTACATTAAACAGTGCCTGGTAGCTGGCGCATCCTTAAGACTCAAAGTTTACCAAAGTTTATGGTGAGACCCACACTGGAGTGACGCCATATTCTCCATTTTCTTCTCCAAAAACAATCAGTTTTTTTGGTGACATGGAGTGGGAGCAATTACACAGAAATATTGTTTGAGAATTTCTGGTCTAACGTGAGATGGGGAGGTTTAGCCAATGAACTTCCACCAAAGCGGCACCTACCATCCTGCTTTCTTGGCCAGAGGTGCTTCAGACCACAGGAATATCACATCAGCAACTTTGACTGCAAAAGGTACAGTGAGTAAATATCCCATTATTATGATTATTATCTCATTGTATAAACTCAGGGCTGCTTACAGAAGGGCTGTGGGTGAAAGGATCTTGCCCTGCTGGAAAAATGGAACAAAGGCCTGTGCTTGGCCAGCATCGCTGGCAGTCCTTGGGCTAGCACTAGCAGCAGCAGGAGGGGAGCAGGGTAGGGGGCACCACACTGCAGGGCAGCATAGGGAGCAGGGTCTACACAGTCTCTTCTACAGGTGTGCAGGGAAAAGCAACGGGCTGCTGTGGCTCTCTTCCCAAGCATGTGTGCTCCAGATGTGCCAGGAGTGAAAGCCAGCCAATACGGAGTATTATTTATAATAACAATAATAACAATATTAATAACATAAGAACATCTGGTAGTGGTTTTTTTCCATCTACCATTTGGCTGGAGGCAGAGCATCCGGGTGACATGACAATCCCTATTTCTGTTTCCAATTTAGCCCCAGCTCAGCTGCTGCAGTGACTCGGAGACAAGCACTTCCAGGGACGCATCCCTGGCTCCCAGGCTTGGCTGTCCCCGCAGGTGTCACTCTGGCCACCTAAAATTTTCTGGGATTGGGTTCCCTTTATTGGCTGTTTCACAGGAGATTGCAAGGAGTTTTTTTGTACTTCCATGGCTCCTTTCCATCCCACCCTGCAGAAAGTTACCCAACTACAATGGTGTGCGGTTTCAAACAGAAAACAAAAGCTAGCTGTTTGAAAACAAAACTGAAGGGGCTCTATTACACATTTCATGCTATTGAAAGCATACTTGACTAAATACATACTTAAATCATTTTGGTATTATTTTGAATTCTAAGGCTTTCAAATGTGTCCAGTAAGTATATCACTTCCACCTCCAAACATTTCAGTTTTGACATATAAATAACATCTAGCCTGAAAAATTAATGCTGTGATTAAGAAACAGTCCTCTAGCTTCTCTTTCCTCATTATACTGATGCAAAACTAAAAGCAAAATTACAATGGAAGCTGTATCTGCTGCTTCTGAAATGCATATAGACAGTTATAACAGAAATCTTTTTACCCATTCTGCGGATCATTAGTTTCTCCCAGCAAGATATAGGCTGGAGAGTTAATTTCTTTGGGATCTAGTGCACAGAGGGTGGATTGCTCAGTCACAGGTAACAGGCTTTCGCTTCAAAGCAGGTAATGCATTGCACAGACTCTCATCTGCTGTAAATTTTTACAGCCTGATGAAAAAATGCACACTATTAAAATTACGTGTTCAAGAATAACGTTCATTTAAATACCTGAGCATTCTCTCTCAAGTCCTTAAAGACTGAGATTTATATAGAGCAAATGAAGAGGCCCCCTTATGCCTTTGGAGGCATGTATCCTGTTCCTGTCCTTGGGGTCAGCCAGCTCTGCAAGTACGCTCAAGGACAAACTAGGCCCCAACACTCATTATATTGTCATATTTGCCTATGAAGCAGCAAATGTTGCTGATAAACAGAAAATCTAGGCCTCTGGCTCAGCTCTTGTCCAGTTATTAAAATCAGTTGCTTTAGATGACATCTGAAATAAATCCATTTCTTCTAATGCAGTTTACACACCACTCTGCGGATAATAGGTTAGAGTAAATCTAATTATCCAGCTAGAACTCCTAGTCCACACAGAGCAATGCCAGACAGCTTCCAGCACCTTTGGCTCTAATGCAATGACTCTTAAAAAAAAAAAATACCCAAACACCCCCCCCTCAAAAAAAAAAAAAACCAACAGTGAAAATTTCAGTAGTGCATTGCTGTTTGTAACTGACAAAAGACAGGAACTGGGGTTAATTCTACCTCCAGCCTTATTTGAATCCCCACGTAGGCTCCCTGTTGTCACAAATAATATTAGCATACGAAATCTGTTGACTGCTAAAGTTTGGGGAATTCCAACAGTGAAGGAATTTCCATGCCCTTAAATCTGACACATTTTCTGAAGATGCTCAGCTAATGTATATTACAAAGCTCCGCTAGCTGTTTCCATGCTAATTTACAGAATCCAACAGCCAGGAACTCTGGCATATGAATACAGGGCCAGAGTCTCATCCCTTGGTCTGGACAGACAGTGGCTCCTGCCTCCCGTCCCTCTTGGGAATGCTCATGTTGCCAGCCAAGTGGGACCCAATGCTCACCTTTCTTTGGGAGGATTGGCTGTCTCCAGGTCCAGCGATCGTGGGGCAGCACACAAACAGAATGGAAATTTGGCAGCCAGAAGAGATGGGAAAGAAGCAGAGTGGGAATGAGCAGACCTGGGAAAAAGAAACTGGAAAGGAACAAGTAGAGAGCTGTAATCAGAAATCATCTGAAGAAATGCTGTTAGTATGTTATGTGCAACAACGTCCTTGATAACAGTCCAGGACTCTCAATTTGGGCCAGGGAACTGTCAGCTACAAAGAAGTAAGTCGTTACATAGGTTCATACTATTAATAGTGACAGTGCTCAGTAAATCTTACCTCGTGTGCTGTAAACAAGTTTTTATTCCTGAGGCTTAGGACAAGTCCTTTCAAAACCCAGAATTTATCTGTCTCCCAGCTACACAGACCAGTGGTCCAGCTTTGCAGGCAGAATTGAAACACTGCAACACTGAGCACTGCGCTGATTGCATACATTTTTTAGCATAAATAGGTATGATTCACCGTCCTCTTGCAAGATACTGAGCCTCTCAGTTCAGTTTCTCCTCCCCTTCCCATATCCTACCTCTCTGAAACAGGGTCTTCCTTCCATTCTGCAGCACATTCCCTCACATACAAGCTGTTCTGGTTTACAAGAACTGAAGTGTTTGTGACAGTCACTTGGAAGGGTGAGAAGTGGGTATCTGCCTCTGAAAGGTTTGGTGTTTCAAAAAACGGATCTGCTGTATTTTACCATCAGCAGTAGACCAGTCTTTGAATACTGAGTCTCTGTGCAGCAGATGACTGAAGACCATTAGGCAGAGGCGCTCTGCTCCCCACTCCAGGGTTTCAATGGTCTATTACCAAGAAATACTGAATATTAAAATTGATTTTCTAGTAAAATTTTCATTGGTTTTAAAAATGCAGGTCTAGAAGGCTGATGAAAGGTCCCCAAAGCAATGTGTGTTACGGTGTCATCAGAAATCTAGAGAGAACATTAGTGGTTCACTCTCATATTTCTTCAGGCATGCCATCTGAAAGAAAAGCTTGTTTAGTGCTGAGCATCATACTATTGTGGAAGGACAGAGAAATCAAATAATAGGAGAAGCACATGCTTCTGGCCATGCTAAAAAGTACCCCTAGAAATAAATACTACAATTGCGAGGCAATTCTGTGAGGCAATACTCACAGGCAAGACACCTTCCTCTCCCCTTCTGGACATAAAAAAGAGAAACTTATTTCCCAAAAAAGGCCTGGAGGGGAGGAGACACAGTCTACCTGGAAATTAAATCTGGGAGTCTTCAAGAGCTTCAGGATCTTCAAAGCACTGATACCCACAAATTTGCTTGAACATTTAGTCTTGTTCTTCAGTGGAGAAAAAATGTTGACTAGATTTACCTTGATTTCCAAAAATAATCTGTAGGCTCCCTCAGCACCAGGCATGCTGGGTTACAGGATTACTTAACACTTCCACCTATGTACTGCTGAGTGTTTTAGCCACGGGACCATGGATTACTCTGTCTTCTCAAAGGGGATGCTGCTAGAAGCATAGCTTCCTCCTGACACCAGGTTGGCGTTGCTGGTCATGAGCTGTGAGCTCATGCTGTGGGGGAAGGAAGAAGAAATACTTCATGGATTCCTAAAAAGAGGACCCTGGAGCGGTCAGTAAATGGGATATGAAGTGAAGATGGCTAGTGTCATAATGATTGCTGTCAGCAAGCTACTCAAAGCACAGTCCCTTGCAACTTCTTTATAAGGAAGGACAAAAGACTAGGGCTGTGGAAGAGAAGCCATCCAGCCCAGTGAATCAGAATGGCCAGTCCATCTCTGGAGGGGGTAAATAAGCTAGTCCAGCTCCCACCACAAAATAGCAGAAGCTGGAGGGCTAAGCCCGCTTAACTTTATCCAACTTTCGATAATGTGGGACCTTAAACCACACATTTTGAGGGATCAAGAAACAAGAGTGCTACTGGCTGCATTACAATGAGCAAAATGAGAAGCAAAGTGACTGCATGTGGGTAATAAAAATAATAGCCAGTGGGAAACATGCGGAATCATTTAAATGATGCAAGAGAAATGATATACATCCGAGTATATTTTTCATAGGCAGAGAGATGAAAACTGGTCCTCCAGTAAAGCTGGGGTACAGCCAGGGACTTGGATGTTGCAATGTTTTAATTTGCAGATTTCCTGTTGCCTAGCAGACTCCTCAGCCACGAATTAGACAGTCAAGATACCATTCCCAGGGAGAATTAGGTGCTTTAGTATTCCTAGTAGCCAGCACACTGAGCATGAAGTTATTTACACTGGCCTGGAGAAACCACAGAACAGAACAAGACCACAGTCAGAGATAGCAAAAATCTCTCTCTCTGCTCAGTCTTGAATCTCCTCCTGAAGGAAGGTGTTCAAGCCCCGTTAACTCTTTGTCACAAAACCATACTTTTCTGTTTTCTTCACCTTCCACTGTACTGAGTATCTCAGTGGCAAGATCACTCCCCACAGAGTATGAAAACCTGCTTCAAACCCCCACGCTGCCTGATCTGTGGCGAGGATTTAGTCATGGCTGCTGCACGTCACATATGACCACCCACATTAAATCATGTTCACATGCACCCTCTCTCTCCGCAGTGACTATGCAAACTGAAATGCTTTCAACAGGAGAAACTGAGAAAGGCTCACCTTAAAATACCAGGTGAAGCAGTAAGCTGAATACTGACAGTGGATGCCAGGGAATGACATTCCAATTTTTGTTCTAAACCAGCTAGGGAGTATGAGTTTGCAAAAACGCCCACTTCCCAGGTCAGCCTTCTGTCTACTGGATAGCGTCTATCCTGAAAAGCTTAATTTTTGCTGCTAGCAAAAGCAAGACTCAGCCTGAGGATAAGTGTGAAGGCCAGCCTACAGCTGTGAGATGCGCCATTTAAGTTACTCTGCAAGAACGTGGGTGTAAGTGGGGCTCTGAGAAGAACTGCTGCACCAAGGCTGAAGCTGCAGTAGGCTTGACAACAGAGGTTTAGGTGGACAGCATGGCCTTTCAACTGTGCTTAGAAATCAGAATTTAGGTGTCCTGAGAAATCTACACATCTGATATTAACACAACAATGCCATAGCTGCCTCTGTTACTTACAGTAAGGTGAAGGTGCAGATAAACTTTGCAAAAGCTTAATGTGGAAGAATTTCACAGCCAGCTCTTTGTCAGCATTTTCTTACCCCTGTATTAGGCATGGAAAACTGATAGACAAACTCTTCTTATTTTTCCCTTGTGTCTGCTACCTTGAGAAAGAAGGCTGTGCTTTCCCAGAGGAAGAGAAGCAAGCTGTGCATTTCTTCTGTATTAGATGCAATATCTCTTGAACTCTGTCAGAAACTGTCCTTCTCCTTGTGCTCCTTTGTTAAGTGTACAAGAGTAGTATTTATGTGAAATCCAGTGAGAGCTACATCCAAAAAACAACTATCCCAAAGAATATTTATGTGATTTTGTCCAGCTAACAGTGAAATGCTTCTGCATGAGCAGAATCTACTTATGTAATATTATTTTTGCATATTGCTTGCAGGCAACCTCTCCTCTGGTTCTGGTTGGTATGCAGACTTTAAGGCACTGAAGGAACCAGCTTTAAAATGATTAAAAATGAACTTCTCATTGTCAAACTTAGAATATTCTTGAAAGTCTAATCTTAGAAAATCACTTTGAAATTGGCTTTAACTATATATGCTTTAGACTTGTATTACAGAATACTTGAAATTTAAGATATATGTGTACTAATGCATTTCCAAAGCATCATTACTCCCACACTCAGATTCAGCGTACTTCTGTTTCTGTGGCTGCCAGGGAAATTCTATGTCCTTCTGTAGGCGAGTAATTTTCAGTTGTGTCTTATCTAGCTCCTTAAGACAGGCTTCCCTACTAGATAAAGCACTTCAGCTTGAAACCATGGGAAAGCAAAATGCAGACCTCTTTGCCCAGAAGGACTGTCCAAGGAGACATACTCTCAATAAACAAAAGAACCTTTCAGTTAATGATGCATATGCCAATAGCCATCTTGTTTTCTACCAAGAGAATATTCTAGGCTGGAAAGACTGAGATAAGCAGGACTCAAGCAGTGTTGTTGATGCAGATGTTTGATTTGACCAGTTAATGAAATATGCTTCAGAAAACCTTACCGAATCTGATCTGAGAAAGAAGAGTCAAAAACCAGATAATTTTTCTGACCATACAAGACCATCTCCCACCTCTCAACAATACCCCAGACTACTCCTTTGTTACAATTAAGGTTATGTGGGGTATTATTGGTGGCAAAACTTTGTCGAATAAACAGGATCTATGTAGCAATCGGCTGGACAAAACAATAACAAATAAACCATGAAAGCAATAATCCTGTGCTGGCAGAGATGGACATGGGATGATCTAATTGACCTTCCACATTAAAGCCTTGTCATCTATCACTGGCTACAGGCTACAGAAGAATGAAAAAATATGTAAGATGAAAACAGGTTTAACAATAGAAAAAGAAAACACAAATGTAAATGCAGAATGCAATATGATTGCTTAAGCTGAAAATTATAACCAGACTCAGGGACAGATTAAGAAAAGATGAGTATACTCAGAGTGCCAGACTCCAAATAGTAGGTTACTGTAATGCCTCCTTTTTAACCCCACCCAGTCGCTTAGACAGCAGTAAACTTCCTTGCCAGGAGTTGGATCTCTTCACATTCAGAACATAGGTAGAAACGCATATTCGAAGCTCCAATTTTAATTCTAAGTCTAGAGAGCATTCAAGACAACCTAGAGTTCATTTTATAACAGGAAAAGTCACAGAAACTAGCTCATCTCATCCAAGGCAGCTGAAGGCTGGATAAAATCTGTGTCTGTGGAAGATGGTATAACTGACACATCACCTCTGAATACAGCTCTATAAACTCTTGATTTCCCAGAGTCTATGCTAGAGGCTATGATAATTTTTCAGCCCCAGTTAGCTGAAAAAAAAAGGCCTTGGATTTCTATTATAATCAGCCTGAAAATCTTCAGTTTGTAGAACAAGGTAATATGCATTTTTTCAGTATCTGCTGATTTGTAATGTACACCTTGCAGCCAGCCCCATTAGGCTACAAGGGCCTAAGGACAACAGCATGCTAAGTGCTTTTCCACACTCCTCAAGATGTAACCACAGAAGGATTATCCACCTTTTTGTCCCAGGCTCAAGCCTATCACCTTACCAGGCAAAATAGAGGAAAAGAGACTGTTCTCCTGCTGTAGAACTGCTCTACTTCCTTCCTTCAGGAAACACTGGATCTGCTTCCCAGTTCCTGGTAAAGAAGCAACTCTAATGAATCCCCATTTTGTTCAGCTGAAGCTAAAAAGCAGAAATTCTTTAAAAGAGGGAAAAGAAGGAAAAGGAAGAGCCCCAGCTCTGCTCTCTCTCATCTCTGTTACTCGTCTTGAGGTCCACTGAGCACTGGGTTTTCTATAACAACAGGAGGTGGCTCCTAAAATGTCTAACCCTTGCTTCAAGCATACTCACAGTTTTCAAGGAGCTTTGCTTGGAAGCACCACTGCCTGTTGGAGAAAACAGCAGGAGCCAGTCATTCAGACAATAGGTTCTTGTGGGCTTGCAGGACCTATTAGCTGGTAGTATGAAAGTGACCATTTATATTGCAGTTTTCCAATTTCTTCTCTTGCAAGTTGAATTCATAATAAGTTTAGGCTCATTCTATTCCTCAGACTCTTTAACAAAAGCAATTTCTGCCCTCCATTTCTAACAAAAGATCCCCAGTCTCAGTATTATCCCAACTACTCTACTAAACAGTTACGGGTCTCCACTGAACAATTTCTTTGCAAATCAGATTGACACAGAGCAATTTCCTTGGCCAAGAAAACCAAGAATTCAGCCAAAAAAAAAAAAAAAGAAAGGCATTTTCCCCCTCAATTTTCAGGCAAACACACAACTGTAATAATATTTGAGCATATTTTATCATCAAAATCAACTACTTCACTCTTAAACAACTTACACTATTCAGCCAACCATCCAACTAAACTGCTGGCCTGTCCAAACAATTACTCATATTTTAAACCAATGATAACAGGCAAGACAGTGGTTTCCATAATATATAAAGTGATCATTTTGAGTAGAAACCATACTTAGTGTCTGTTTCTCCAATATATATGTTATTTTATGTGTATTGATGTAGCTAATACTCAGATGACAACCAACAGAGAATAGAAAAGAAACCGAGGCTGGCAGAGATCCTACCTCATCCTGAGTTTCTGTTTCTGGGACAAGAGTCAGGAAAATGAAAGGTCTCGGGAAATGTCATTCTGCCATAAGTAATGAGAAGGAAAGTGGAAGGTGAACCCACCAAAAAAAAAAACAGAACAAGATGAGACCCTGGGATTTCAAACACTCTTCCAATTCATATAAATAGAGGCTACTTCCTTTGGGTTTAAATCCCTACCCCACCTTATCGCTCTGTTGCACATTATACGTAGAGGTTCCAACCATTTACGTGACTAGATTACCACAGTATGTTCCCAGACAAACTGCTATCACCAGGAGAATTCAGGTCATCAGTGCCCAGTCCAAAACATATGCTGCTCTACACCTGCAAAGAGGCGGGCATTTTTACTAGCATGAAGCAGACATGTTTGGAGCCAAGCTCATTGCATATTTTGGTCCTTCCAAGCCCCACACTTCAGGACACAGTATTCAACAGTAAAAGTATTGACAGCACAAAATAAAGCAGCTCAGCACACCAGTGCTCGCTTCTCACCATGGTGAGGAGAAGAGGAGAATGAGTGTCTGTCTTAGCTTCTGGCACCCAGGCACAGATCCCTTTCCTCTCTAACTACCCGTTTAAGCAGGTGCTAAGAGGGGACCTGTCACCATGAAGCTGGCCCTTTCTCCAATGACCCTTTCTCATAAGAACCAGGTGAAAGAAAGACCTGGAACCTCCAGAGCACAAACCCAGGCTTCAGTGGTTTGGGTGGGATGCAGGGTTTTGTTGTTTTGGGAGTTTTTTTCAGGCAGACATTTATGTAACAGGGAACACCTGAACTAACTGAAATCTACGTAACCACGTGGGGAAGGGACAGGAGGGAGGAACAGGGAAAAGAGTGGAAAAGTTTGATCTTCAGTAATTTACCTATAATAACTTCCAAAACTGGCTAAGCACCTAAGCATGTGCAAAACTGTATAGCCTTAAGTCTGCCTCTGGCTCACCTCCAAGACATTAATGCATATACAATAATAATTAATCAGATTACAGATTTTGTGAGATCCCATTGTTTCCAACTTGATGCAAGAACAATAATTTTGGAGGGGTCAGTTGCCCTTTCTTAACCAAAGGACTTGCGCCAATGTAAAATTACTAAGTGGGAGGAGAATTAAAGCATGTCACTGGAAACTGGACAATTTAATTCCCTGGAGATATACATCTGGTTTTATAGTTCATTCTTTGATACTCCTTTTTAAAAGCCAGAAAAAGTACAAGCAATTGAATACCAATTAAGCTGTTACAGTGTCTGCAGGGCTTTTTTTCCATTACAGGTTCAGTAATCTAAATGAGGCATTTTAGTTACTTCCACAGAGTCCAGATTTACAAAAACACACACACCCACACACCACCAGGCACACACACACATATGCCTTTGAATGCTGAAAACCCTGGTTTATAAAATCAGTTCTGAGGAAACTCAGAAGCAACAATGGGGTTATGTATCTAACAGGACAGCCAGCAGAGAGGGATCATTTTGAAGAAAGGCACACCTTTTGCCCCACTTAGAACAGTTGTATTTTTGACAATAAGTCAAAGTGAAGTACATTCACCCACTGTAGCTACAAAGGCATCCTACAGTTATGGCAGGGACTGCTGAAAATTTACAGCACTTGTGCTTTGAGTTATGAATAAAGCAACCTGTGGGACTGGGTGCTTAACGCTTGTGATTCAACAGGTATTCTTTACCCCCTTTTTTCAGAACTTAGGTATTAACACAACAGATTAGTTGGACACTTTAAAAACTGCCCTATCCAACTTTCCAAATGCTCCAAATATAGAAAGAAAAAGGCAACTGGTACTGAAATAGAGTCTTTGGGTACCAAGCTTACAGAGTGGCAAAACCTTAAGCCAGGAAGTGGTTAGGTTTCCTGCTTTCCGCCCAGATTATAAAGAGGATGCAATATTTCATGGTAAAAGATTGCTATGGAAGATATTTGCCTGCACTTTTTTCATAAGTCTATTTGGCAGCTATAGGGGAATGGACCATTAGGTATTTTTCCATCTCTAGCGTCTATTATTCTAATTTCATCTAGGAATAGCAGCCCAGTAGCCATCTGTAGCAGTGAAGGCTTAGAAAGGTACAGTTAAGCACAGACATGAAAACACAGGCTGCTGGAACAGCCAACATGATCGGTTGTCCATATCTGGTAGCCAGTAATCGGATAGTCTAGCCTTTTGCCTTTAAGACTGAAAATATCCATCACCATAGAGAGGGAATTCATTTCTAGAAGAACAAACAAAAAACTTTGAAAATAATCTTCTAGGCCTGCGCTGGAGGCATCTCACCACCTTGTCCTCTGTCTTTGTGGTGACGTGTTGCATCCTGCGGAGAAGGCTAAGACAGACTCTCTGAAATGTTGTGATGTTTTTCTCTTCACCTTGTCACAGCTCTGCTGAGCGATGGAGAAGGATCTGAATGGTCTATTCTCTCTGGAGTGAGAGAATAGTGTCAGCGCTGCTCTAGGTTTCAGATCTGGCAAAATGTGCCTGAAGGTGACATGGAAGAACAGTAAGTCTTAAATGACATCTCTGTTCTCATATGACTCTTGTGCAGGTCTGCCATTAATAAGATGAAGTTTTCTTAAAAATCAAATGTTATTCCTCGGTCTCTCATACTGAGTATGTCAGCACAACACTGAGTTAAACAAGGCAGGCACTTATTTTAGATGCGGAGCGATAAGCACCAATTATTTACCACTTTTAATGAAATTCTCTAAGTAGGTTTTAGTCCCAGCACTATTGCTGCTTACAGGCTAGAAGTGCTCCATAGATAAATTAGTCTTTCTTGACATTAGCAATCACAAACATTTTTCTTTGGAAGCCCTAGCACAGTCAGATCTTCTGTGGAAAAAGTCTTTCAGACAAGCTTTGAAGATAACAGCTACAATGAAGGATTAATTTTCTTAGTTCCTGATCTTGATCTGTTTGCCGTAGTGTGGTATAAAATAAAGAGAACCTTCCTTAAAAATGATAAATCACAGTGAATGAAACCAATTGTGCAGATTACAACCTTTGAAGTTTTATAGAAGATCATATTAATTGTCCAGAAAAAATAAACAACCATTGACAAATCCTCCTGCATTATTGCTCATGGTACCAGGCAGTTCACATAACCTGCATTTTGGTCAAGACAATGAGAAGTATCTTGTGGACATTTACTTTATAGTGCACCACGAATTTCCCCACCAATTTTAAAATCAGTCTTTCTTTCATTGCCTTTTCAGTGCTTTTTCAGTGCACTCCTATGGATCATTGGTTCTTTCCAGTTGCAAACAAATCAATATAAAACGGTGTGCGCAAGCACTAAAATATTAAATGCTACAACAGAACTCTACAAAATTAGTAGTTTCACAGATATGTCCAGATTTAGATTTACACATCCAGAACATTTTGCTTACCTGATCTCCTAGCACAGAAATTGCAAGCATTTTGAGCTGGTTGTGATCAATCCTAGAAAAAAATTAGGTAACATAGTTTGGGAGCTAGCCTGAGATTTGGGAGATGTTAATTTTCCTGCTCCACTATGACACTCATGTATGATCTTGGGCAAGTCATAATTCTAAAACGGGAATAATATACGTTGCATTAGGATCTTGCAAGGACAAATTCATTCAAGACACAATACACTCAAATCACAGAATCTTAGAGTGGTTTGGGTTGGATGGGACCTTAAGACTCATCTAGTTCTACCCCCCAGTGCCATGGGCAGGGACACCTTCCACTAGACCAGGTTGCTCAAAGCCTCATCCAACCTGTTCTTGAACACTGCCAGGGATGGGGCAGCCACAGTTCCTCTGGGCAACCTGTGCCAGTGCCTCACTATCCTCACAGTAAAAAATTTCTTCCTTATATCTAACCTAAATCTCCCCTTTATCAGTTTAAAGCCATTCCCCCTTGAACTGCCCCCCTGTAAAAAGTTCCTCTCCAGATTTCTTGTAGGCCCCTTTAGGCACTGGAAGGCTGCTCTAAGGTGTGTCTGAAGCTTTCTCTTCTCCAGGCTGAACAAGCCCAATTCTCTCAGCCTGTCTTCACAGGAGAGGCGCTCCAGCCCTCTGATCATCTTCATGGACCCCCTCTGGACTCGCTCAATCAGGTCCATCTCTTATGCTGGGGCATCCACAGCTGATGACATAAATACATAAAATAACTATGCAAGCTCTGAGGCTGGAACTTAGCAGGATAATTTGTGGAAAGAATGGCCACAGCACTATACAAAAGGAATCTTTACCCTTCATTCCTGAAGGCAGATGTTCCACATGTGAAGATGTTTTCAGCCTCAGAGATGAATGCCTACTTGCATTTCACATACAAAAAATGCCTCCAGGCTTCAGGCAGGATATAAATCTGGTATACCCACTGCAGTCACAATCTTGTTTCTGCAATGTCACTCTTGTACCACTTCATTATCTCAGCGTATCAAGTACAAATACCCCCACATAGCACCTCATTCCAAACATCTTCCAAAATCCTCTGCTTGCTGCTCTTTGCTGGGTAACTGACTTAACCTGCTACAGAACACTGCTCATCCCACATACTACTCAGGGTGGAATTTTCTAGTCAGCGTTTTCACACACTGAGTCCAATTTATGTGCTGCTACTTACACCTTACCCACAAAGGCAAGGGCTGTCTCACCAAGCCACGCTCAGAGAGAAAAAAACCCAGCACATCATCACACCAGGTACCCAGGCATGCTCTTTGAAACACCAGGGTCAAAAAGTTTCAGTATCCAAATTAAAGGAATCCCAGGGTTCACAGACTAGGAGGAAAGAACAAATTTCTCAGTAAAAATAAGTAACCACCGGGATGCAAATCCAAACAGGACAAAGCCTAAATCAGAAACACATTATGCTCCAACAGGGCCAATTTCACAGGGTTGGAAACTATTATGACCCAAATCAGCTTGGAAAGAGAATTTTTGAAAGGAAAACAGAAGTAATAATTAGGAGGCATTAACAAAGAGAGCACTGAACACCTAAAGATCCACAATCACACACACACAAGAAAGGAAATCTTCGCTGCTGTGACACACAGCATGGCTGGACTTCTCTATACCTTACATCTTCCCCAACCTGAAGAGAGGCTGCAAGTGCCCCAAGGCAGCAAATTTCTTCATACCCCTTGGAGGTGCTAAATCCCATGGACCAAAAGCTCCACTCTTGATCCTCATGTTTTCTCTGGTTTAACTTTGACATGTCCTGTCCCTGGATCACAAGAAAAGAAAGCTTTCAGCAGCCAAAACATAGTTCTTAATTTAAAAGGAAAGCACAATAAAGCATAAGTTGTGAGTAAATAGCCCCCACAGGCAATACTTCTAGTTTTATTTTCCTTTCTTCAAAGACATGGCCAATCTGTGCTGAAAAAGGCAGCTAATTATTTTCCTTCTTCAACCTTCCACAATTCCAGTTTAACAATACACACTGTGACACAAAAGATCATCAACTGCTTGCCTTCTCCTGCCAGGAAGATCTTGGGCAATTCATTCAAGAGCTGCAGTCTCTACAGTCAGCCTGAGGTCTAGGAGTGATGTGACAGAGACCACAGTTTCATGATCACAGTGAGCCGATCCAGCAGCTCACCTCCAATGGAAGAAAACTCCCTGCCTTGCAGTACTCTTTTTCAGCAAAAAGGATGGGTTTCTGCTGGCTTAGTAAGTTGAACTGGCACAAAAAGGTTCCTAGTAAGAACCAGAGTCAGTGCAAGAGTGGGCAACTCTGCCGAGCACAGTGTGAGAAAAGCCAGGATTAGGGAAAGGAAAAGGCACAAACGCCCTCTCCTTTCAGCAGCACTGCATTGTCACATTAGCTTCCCGGCTTGTGAAACCGCAGGCTGAGGACTTGCTGCAGAGCAATTACTCATCTGCAGAACCTTTCAGGAGAATTAATCCGGTATTCCCAGGCAGGATTCGTATCTTGCCCATCAGCTCCCCACAGCACCATACATATAAAGTAACAATCTAGTGAAAGGGGGAGTAAAATTAGCTGTACAAATATTTACATAACCCATGAAAAATGTACAAGTAGGCAGCAACTCTCAGAACTCATAAGCCAGAAAACTGATAAGGCAGCCAAAAGGAAATAAATTCTGTGACCACCAAAAGACACTAAGAAATGAGAGGTTTGATGTTTGGGTGTTTACTGTCCTGTGTGTTTGTTGAACTCTTGGGTGCTGCGCTATATCAAAGCAAATTGCTTCACTTTTGAATGGACAAAATAGGTAAAAATGAAGATGCAGAACTAGTTCATAAATATTTTTGTCCAGCATTATAGAAGCAGCAGCTGACACGCATATATGAAATGATTGTGAATTAACTGGCCTCACTGTAAACAAAGAGTTTCAGTATAACAGTAGACATCACCAACAAGAGTAAGTCTTAAATGAACAAGTCCGAATGGTGCATATCCAAGAGCTCTAGAAGAGCAGACTGACAAGTGCTCTGGACTTATTCCTCTCCACCATATCCTAGGAGACTAACATGACTGCTTTAGATACAGATCTTGACATGAAAGATTAGGCAAGTCAAACCTCAGCCTAGATTTTGATTGTTGGTGTGTTGCAGAAACTGAAGATACCTGGAATAAAGAGAATACTGTGCCAGTTCTGTAAAAGACAAACTACTGGCCTGCTGTACCAATCTTGATATGATACCCAGTCCATGAAAAAAACAGAAAGGAAATTAAAACAGCCAATACTGCTCAGAGCGGGCACCTGGAGAGCAGCTTCCTCAAACTTGTAGTGATTCCTGAAAGCCTGCTATCTGAAACCCTCAGCTGCCTCAGAGTGGTTGTGAAGAGAGGAATGAATCAAGCAAGGTCTTAGTAAGCTCACAAGCTTCCAGAAGGCTCTCCTGGCGAGAGGGAGGAGGGGAAGGAACATCGGCCACTTGCCAGAGATTGATCCATCCAATTTAAAGAAATTAATGTAATTGTTTGCGGCAGTGGGAGAGCTTGCAGCTGCTGGCTCCAGGAAGCCTGGACAGCAAGGAAACACAGCGCCAGCACTGCTAGAATTAAGCAAGAAAGGTGAGCACCCAGCAGCTGGGACTAGGGAGGCACGGTGGCTTTATGTCCCTGCAATGCCAGGCTCGCACACACAGCTTTGTCACCATGAATAGCTACCTCCCAGTGTGGCAACTTGCTCTAAAATCCATGCTGGCTATTTACATGTAGAGTAGTTGGTATAAGATAGGACTTAAACCCCCCCAACCCTGCTGTCAAAATCTCACCCTGCAAAATCCAGGGGTCTGTCCTGCAAAGGGGAGCCCCCACAGGCAACTAAGCACTGTTTGCCAGCTCCATGCCCTGCATGCAGGAGCCTGCTACTCCAGCCCAGGCAGCAGAAGGAGGGAGAGCACTAACAACTGTGTCATTACACAATTATGTTTGCTTATTTTTCCCTTTTTTTTTGCCTCAGAAGATAAGAACAGTTGGAGAAGTATATGCTCTGGGGCCTCAGCAGATCTACTGCCAGGACTTGCTGTTTGAGGCTTTCATCCATCCAGTTTTAATCCAAATTAGTAGGAGCTTCAGAAAGGGATTCTGGCAAAGTCACAGCTGGGGAGATTTCCACCATTAATTCTGCCAGGCATATAAAAATACAATTAACAAAAAAAGAGAAAGAGGGGTGGGATATAACAGTTCTTTGGCACAAACATGTTTTGGTTTGCTTTTAGAGTAAAAACAAAAAACAAAAGAAAATCTATATTTAATTAAAAAACAGTCCGTATCTTTTTCTTCTTTGACATTTTTACATAAGGCTAAAAATGCTATTCTGTGGTTATTATAAAATTAATTCGTCACTGAGATAGACATCTTCTTTGCTTTATAAAGAGGCACGGCGGCTGGGGGTGAGAGGGGAGGGGGTCTCTCTGTGGTTTTTTGGTCAGTCATTCCCCTAGCAAACAGCAGTAGTTTATCGAGTTCAGCCTTACATCTTGTCAGGTCGCTCCAGGGAACAGCAGGACAGGGAGCAGAACAAACACAGGCAATGCCTGGGCACTTGTGCACTTTCCCCCAGTATACACAAGCATACTCACCACTGTCCACCCCAGCTGCTTTGCACTGCCAGGACTGAGCAAAGACATCATGCTGCTGAAGAAGCTGCTTTCCAGTAACCACTATCAAAGAACCACCCCATAGCATGTAACCTCTGTGACAGCTCTTGTACAAGCCATAGAGACTAAAATATGACATTTTACAAAGGCCGACTTTGACTAATAATTACTGATTATAGCAAAGCAACCCCTTTTCTCATGTAATTTCATTACCTTTTTCCAGGGAGTGTTGTGTTAAGGAATGAGGTACAAGCAAAGGCATACAAGTGTTCTCTGTCACATACACATTTTGAAGAGAGAGTAGAAACTTCCCAAAACATTCCTAAATTGGTAAGGGGATATTTATTAATGAGACACAAGGTTCTCCCCAAGACAGAAGCATGTGGCCTGTGGTGCTGCTCAGATTCTGGTTATCCTAGTCTTTGCCACAACTGTTACTGCAATAAACACACTGCACTTGCCTAGCACTTCTAATCTCAGGGTATCACGGCTTTATGCACACAGCTGGACAGAGCAGAACAATTTATAAAGGCATGAACTGTGGACAGAAAGGCATCATTACGCCCATCACATGCATTCACACAAAGAACAGGACCACAACTCAGTGGAGAAGACTGCCTGTGTGTAACGACCTATCCCTCTAACCGAACAGATCCAACTACTCACGGAATTTTCTCCACATACCTATGCTTCATCTTTAGCCAATAATCATAGTATTTTATGAACCTTCCCTATTACTCATTACGAACTTTCATAGCTAAACTTACCCTGTGCTGAAATTACCCACTTGCATTTCTCCTGCTGCATTCAGTAGAGAAAAAGATAGATGAAGGTTTAGTCTTGTCTCCAAAATGCAGTTACCAGCATAATTCCCAGGGTTCAGTGGAAATCTCCACTACCAGTCTCAGGACAAAGCAAAGACACTCTGGGCTGTCCAGCCATGGCCCTGAACATCCATCCTTAGTCACCACTCAGAGGCATCCCGTCTCTTGGGACAGATTCTTATAAAAGGAAGTATTATTAACTGCTATGTGACTATTTTGCCAGTGGTATCTCCTTCCACAGATAAGATTGTTTAGTTAGGAATTATGTATTTGATTAGAATTAATTACTTATCCCATCATGTACAGTGACATGAACTGTTATTTTGCACTTTATTAGTGAAAAATTTGTTTAAAAGAATCTGTGAAGAAAAAGTTTTAAATTAGAATTTTATACAGCAAGTGGCATTTTCATTAAATTAATACTCTGGCCTCCAAAATAACAGTGCTGGTTTGACAGCTTTAGAAAGTAAGATTTTTTTTAATTTAAACCATTTTTATATAAAGAAACAAATTTTGGATTAGGATCTCAGATGATCATTGACAATCATTGTACCTTTATACAAAACAGTCTCTTTTCAGCACACAAAAATGGAATCTAAATTAACTTTGGGGGAATTTTAAACTAAGCAAAACATCCTTTCCCTACCCATTGTACTCCAAATACTCCCTGTCAAACCCAACATGCAGGGTCGTAGCTTCCTGTGCTAAGATCTGCTGTGGGTTGCCAGCAATCTATAACCCATCTCCTGGGCACCTTATTTAACGTATACATACACAAGATTGTAACAGTGGCAGAAAAGATGTTAAGATCTTCCTCCTACCAGCGGATTCTACCTTTCAGCTGTCCACCTCATTTTAGCAACCAACAAGAATTAAAGAACTTCCCTGGCAAACCTGCTTTGAGGCCCAATGCCCTTAGAGTAGCCAGACAGATTGTCCTTTCTCTGGGACCTCAGGGCTGATGAAGCCTTTTAGCTACCAGAGAGCTGACGTGTCTTTTGAGTGGTGTCCTCCGCACTCATAGGCTGATGTGTCTTTTCAGTGGTGTCCTCCCCACTCATAGGCTCAGGAAAGCTGCAACTCCTTAGAGGCACTGTACGAAATAACAGCAGCCACGACAGAATATTGCAATGAGAACAGTTGCCAGGATACATACATAACCAGAGATTTTTACAGTCTAATAAGCCAACAAGAGAACATTAGAGAAATACATTTAAAAGGGTAGCATGGAGACAGGTAAGATATATTGTGCTGGTTTAAGTTATGTGATCACCAAAATCAACAACATAAGAGAAGAAGGTTAAAAAAAACCCCACATTTTTTCCAAATAGCAAGATGAAGAAAAAGGCAGAGAGCAATACCAGCCTCTTCATTCTCCTGGGCACCCACAACTCTTTTCAGGGGCAGGGAAGAAGTTTCTGGACTGAAAAGACAGCCTTGTTCAACTCTGGACCTCAGTTTAAACAGCAGATGAAGCTAAGCAGCAAAAAAAAAAACACATTAGATTTTTATTCCCGGCTTCTGTGAAGGGGTGAAAAGGAGTCAGGAAAGAGAAACATGGTGGTACGGGAGCTGTGCCAGAAGAGAACAACCTTTACTTTTTGGAGGCTTCATCATCCTCCTGTCAGCTAACTCCAGAACTGCTTGTTGTCCAACAGGAAAACCCGTAACGACTGTGTGTTATCTACTCCAGTCTTGCCCATGTAAACTGGACATTTCTGTCTCTGGAAAACCTGTGGTCAGAGGACAGTGTGAAGTCACAGGGTCATCATTGTTGTGGCACCCTTCTCTCATGCTCTCTGTATGTTTTTATTTGGGTCTTTTTGTTTTAAAGAGATCAAGCAGCAATGCAACCAGCACTGGTTGTCACAGCAGTAACAGAAAACATTGGTTGTAAGTTTTTTGTCTCCAGGTCTTGTTTCCATGTGGGCTCTCCAGTATTAAATTTAACAAGAACTGAACTCATATTACAACCTTTTCCTTCAAAGACATTAACCAGGTCTTTTTCTTCAACGCCTTTGCCTATTTCAATAGAATCTGTCACTCCCTGTTATCTGTAATACCTCATCAAACCTTGACCTTCTTTCAAATTTGTTCAAATTGGCCACAAATTACAGAAAGTATTAGAGCAAGAGCACACAATTAATGCAGAGTAAAATCTATTACTGCTACTTTTTCACTTTTTCTTCCCATAGATACGTGAGAGGATTGGGAGCCATGAATGCCACCACCGCCAAGCAAAGAGATCCAGTGAAAAGAGGGGGCTCTTTCCCTCTCCTGCCTCCACAAATCGCTTCCCACAGCAAGAGGCAGCCTCTGCCCATATGACCTTGCAGCCGTTTTCAGCTCCTCCTTTCACCTAATTTGCTGCAGCGCAACAAAGCGCTCCAAAAATAACATTTATTTTTCAAAACTGGAAAATGGCACAAACCGCCCCACAGGAGAGAATGACAACGGCATGAGTTCAGTGCGGGCTCGTGAACGGACCTTCCCTGCCAGGGACAGGAAACTGGAACCTCACAGAAAGAGACTGAATGGAACCAGATCGAACAAAGCGCCAGAAACCACAGCCATCGGTGGCCAAATCCTGCCGAAAGGATAACTCACCTGCCTGTCAGTCCTCCATTACAGCGAGAACAATGACTGTGTCAGAGCTCTACAGCCATAAACGCCTCTGCCTTGCAAGTCTGTATGTACAATAAGCTGCAGCATGCATATGAAGTCAGAAAAAATTTAAAGATCAGAAATATTTCCAACTTAACAGCTTTAAAGGCAGGGGATCAGCAGGGCTTGAATGTCCGACTTCAATTCTAAACTATTTTTGATTAGCGGATGTTGATGCAGTATCTCAAACGCACTTACAGTTTCTGTTCAAAATGGTATCCTTCAGTAATAATACAGCTGTTATGTATGAACTGCTAAACAGAGGCCACACCACTACTGCTGAATGGACTGAAAGTTGGAAAAGGCAGAGGAGAAATAAACTAAATCATTTTCTTTGAATAGACAGAGCCAGATTTGCCACTACCCTACATCTTGTATAACCATTTAGACCATGTCTATGTAGGGTAACTTTTATGAAAATTAAGTTATAAATGCATAGATCCATCTAGAAAAATTCCTTACCTATGAAGAACAGAATGTAATTTTAATTTGTAAAGTAATAAAAGCTGAATGACAAATTGTAATGCTAAAATTGAAGTCAGAAGTTGTACGAAGACAGGTTTTCAGAAGCAGTAATTTTTTGATGTAATATTTGAAAGTGATCAATTCAAATCCTGCTTTTGAAAAATGTTCTCAGCTTTGATCCTGCTCCAAGTTTAGCCCAGAATAACTATTATACAGCTGACATTAAAAGTCTCAAAACAAAGTGATTTATAATGGAACACAGAAAATAAATCACTATTTCAGAACTTCCCAACACACCACAGATCCAGAAGGTCAGACAAAGCTGTCATTGAGCATGTGAGATCTCCCTGCTGCAGCTGAGGACAACACACAGAAGAGCAAATTGAGTTAATGAACTCAATAAGATACACACAATGACTCATGCTTGAGAGGCACTTAAAGATTATAATGTACCAAGACTGTAATGTGACTATACTTAGTGACTTGCAGCAAGCTGAGAAGCAAGGCTTCCTCTGGCTGGAGCATGCAGATACATTCACCAACGCCCTGCTGAAGAATATCTGACCATACCTGACCACCAAAATCAGAAGAGCCATTAACATCCTGAATTAATGGGCTTAGTGATTTTCAAATGAGGTATTTTCATGATGGACATGGTGTGGATTCAGCAAAATTTGCCCTTTAACAAATACAGTTCCAATTTCAAAGCTTTCATTAGGCTTAATACCATTAGGGAAGCATTACTGATTTTATGCTGTTGTTACTGCTTTAACTATCAATTTCTAAACCAAAAATTGCAGACAGTTGGCTTGACCAAGAGTCAAGGTTTAGGAATGCAAAAGCAAATCCAAGGTACAGATGAACTTCAGATGTGGACAGGCTTCACAGGGTTTAACAGGATCTCCAAAGTTTGTCAGGTCACAGAGGCTTTTTTTGGGGGGGGAGGTGTGTGTGCACATGCGCACACATTTGTTTCTTTGTGGTTTTTGTTTGTTTTAAACACTTCTGGCCTCAGCCGGGGCAACTGGAATTCACACGAGCACAGTTACTGCATGCAACAATCTAAGAAAAACTCACAACAACCTTTTGGTTTATTGTATACCATGTACAAAAAAGCAAAACAAATGAAAATTATCATCTTAATAAGCAATCGTTAATCACCACCACGTGTGGCTGAAACAGCCAGATGTTTACAGTGTAAGAAGCCAATAATACTACTACTTTTTTGTAAACGTTAATGGTGAAAGAACAGTAATAATGGTTTTAGTCAATCATCATTAGTACTTGAAAGTACAAATATAAAATAAATAAGACTCAAAAAACTTGTACAATAAAATCTGCTATAAACAAAACTAATTAAAAAGAACTGCTCTCAACCTGTATTGTGGGTTTCATCTTGTTTTAAAATGTTTATTTTTCTGAAGTATCCAAATGAATGTTCATATCCAGATGTCCTTACCAAGAAACATGACCTTCATTCTTTCCTCATTTTTTAATCTGTTTATATTATATTTTACTTCTGACTGTCTTTTTCTTCCTTGGAAATCCTCTTTGTCACACCACTGAAATACTTCTCACGGAAAGAATTGTGTCCCCTGTATGGCATATACTGTCCATCCAACAAGTAAGAATTCTGATCTTGATCCTGCATGGTATCAAAACACAAGCATTAGATTTTAAGGTAGTACGTTCAACATGTATTGCCATTGGTTTTCCTCGAGTCTTTTTCAACCAAATACAATCAAGACAAAGTTGGGTTTTGGTTGTTTTTTCATTTGTTTTGGTTTGGGTTTTTTAGGTTTTTTTGTTTGGTTTTTTTTACAATTCAATGGCAAACATTTAAGTCACTAGATTGATTAAAAAAATTACAATGCTAAGGCTTCTACTAGGATTAACAAGAACAAATATATCCTCCTGCAAAGTCTTAAAATCTAACAGAAATGAAAATCCATATGCAATGGATACTCGTTTGACACTGATCAAATACAAGCTGTAAGTGGATAAGGGTTTTTTCACTGGTTATTTTGGGATTCTATGTACTCATTAAAATTTTCATTATTCTACCCTGTACAGCAAAATGATGCAAATGGTCTATACCAAGCAGCTGAAGTTTTTACCAGAGCTGCATCACTGGAAACATCTCAGCTGACATCACCAGGACCCACTCTTCGCATGAATGAATGAGAGCAGAGGTGCTCTGCCACGCAGACTTTTTATAAAGAAAAATATAGGGATAAGTTTCCAGAAAAACATACCATCTGGATAATTCAGTCACTCAAAGGTTTGTGGAAGGCAGAAACAAACAGAACACAGGTGACCAAAAGGAGTTCCTACAGTTACTGAAGCACAACCAGAAGATTTTTTTCTTGTTCAGTATTCATGTACTTTGGAAAGTTAAAGTTGACACACTAAATCCATACTTATAATACCCATAATACCCATTTGACATCAGCCAGGAATATTATATATACAAAAGTCTAGTTCATCATGTAGTGGCTTTATACAATTAAGATACTTGTCAACTAACATTATCAATACTGTAACATAAACAACACATCATACTTTAATCTGAGTGCTAATGAAAACCAATGGCAACTTTTAAAAACAATTTTACACTTATGGTTGATGCCAGTTTATTATGTTCAATAGCAAGATGGAACTGAGATAAGCAGCCTCACACAGGACAACTGAGCTGTGCAAAGAGAAAATAAAAACAAGCATACGAGAAAATTAAACCTCCGTTCCACTAAATGTTTCTTCTCAATGCATCTTTGTTGTTTCTTAAGCAATGCAGCAACATACAGACTGGTTCAGTACTTAAGTTGTCAGTTCAGAGTTATTTGTTCATATCTGAAAACAAGGTTACTGTGGAATGCTTCAGCATAAGTAGTAAGAACATGGAAGTAAATTTAAGTCAGTATTTTCATACTACGAAAGTATTACTATGCAAGGATGAACTAAATCCTACTGGACAATCTTCCCCTTTAGCTCTTTTGTAGTCTTTCCAGTCTTCCACCTAGCAAGACAAAAAGGTTTTTCAACACAGCAATGTATCTGTGTGCATGTACAAAAGTGCCCTCTCCTGGACACAATAAGATATTCCTCTGAAGCAGCTCTCATCTACCACCCTAGCAGATAATTAAGCATGCCACTGGCTTAAATTAACCTGCTAAACATTAAATGCCATTGGATACGTAACATATAAAGCATGTACACCAGTAGAAGCAAATTAGTTCTATTTAAATACTGTACTGTTGGAAATTTACCTCAGTAAACCCACTGCAAACACAGCACTATCTACTGTCTTGTTCACCTCTGAGAGACTGCCATCTCCAAGACTGATTATCAACCTACTTTTAACATGTCTATGGGGAGCCTGGGAGGAGGAATACTAGAGACAGACAGGAAACAAGGAGGATTTAAGACACACCCCTTTCACAGCCAGCAGCCACTTCTCCAGGTCTCTTATACAGGACCACTATGAGGAAAAGAGCACTTCTTATTCCCCTAAATTTGCAGGTCAGAAATCCTTCTTTGACCTAAACATATAATTTAATACCTTTGGGATCCCTTTTAACAATAATTCTACATAATTTGCTTGTTTTGAGAAATGGATGGGATATTTCACTCTGAAGGATAATGATATATGTATGGGTCAACAGTATTTTAACATAAAAATTAATCCCCGCAACCTCTAAGAGGTCACACATCTGTACACCATTCATCTTGATTCCTTAAGTAACAAAATGCTGATGCGAGGTGAAGGGAGTAAGGAAGAAAGGAATCATCCCCTCTGCCCCCAAGCTGGTTAGGGCAAAAAGACGATATAGTATGTGAAGGAACAAACTTTAAGCTAAACGCAGCTGTAAGAGGAGCATCTGCATTCATCAAATGGAAGCAGGCTTGGTGCAACACTACACAGCAGAATCCATTTTGTAAATCCAGGCCTCATCAAAGCTATGCAAATCATTGTTCACTAGATGAGAAGAGATCTGCAGTCAAGCATGGATTTCATGGAAGAGCTTATGAAGGAAGCTCCTGGCCCACATCACAGTAATTCCACTGCGAGAGCTTCTTTTCCCTACCTCTCCCCTGTACAGACTTGACTGCACATTAAAAAGATGCCACTGCTTTAAAGAAAAATAACAGATTGGGAATTACTTCTCAAAAAAAGCAAAAATAAAGTAAGATAATCCCAAACTACCTGGAGATGCCACTCACTGTTGACATTTACTAGTCAAAACAGTCTTATAGGCAACGTTCATTGCCCATAAAGAACTGATCGAAGTAAAAGGAATTAATGGATTTCATAGACTAACAATTTCGGAACAAAATCTAACTTAGGATATTTGATACCTACACAGGAAGCTGAATGGTTACAATCTGAACAGCAGGGATAGGATGGATTTAACTCTTTGCCAAAAAATAAACTTCATGAAACAATTTGTTGTGACTATTTATACTATAATTTGCCTGGCCATCAGGCACCATCTCATTTCAATAGGGAAGCCAGTCAAACATCCTTAGTTTGCATAGCATAAGTTGGTAGAATATGCACTCTAAATATCTGACAGGAAAGTTTTGCAGTAAGAGAAGATCTCTTATGGAGGGTGGCAGTGTCAGTACTGCTTGTGATACACAGCCGAATGTAGAGATGAGTAGCATTTTTTTCCACTTATTTCCTTTGAAACAACTGTACATAGTTTTTAAAGCATGAAGTTTGCAACTGGTTATTCAACACAAAACAGTGAAACTTCCCAAGAAATCATTTCCAAGTCTGATCAGCAATGATCAGCCTGCTTGGCACTAGGCCAGCTCTTTCCCTAGTCTGACAGCACTACCAAGATGACAAAGACTTCTTCCTTTCTTTGTAAAAGTCAGAACTGAAGTAATTTGTTAATCACTGGTGATTCTTTATCATCATCTTTGGTTCTCACTTTGAATAATTTAAGTTCTCAAAACAGCAGGCTAATTGCTAACAACAGTTATCACGTTAAACTTTTGCTCTGAAATGTTTTAAGATGACTTCTGTGACAACTGAAAACCAACAAGGCTCTTGTCAAAGTGCATAATACCAAACTGCTTCTAGCTAATTTGAGTTTTCAACTCAACACTTACTTGCTCTAAAAGCAACACCAAAAAAGGTGTGACATATTTCCAATAAATAATGAAGGAGTTGGAAGAAAGAAGAGGAAGCTTAAAGATAACAAGCAAGCTTTATTCTTCCTTAAATCTTGGCAGATATTAAGTGGTACTGTAAAGGTTTATATGAATCTAGCATGACACAGTTCAGCCACAGGCCAATTACCCACATTCAGGTTTTGTTTCAAAAAACCCAGAAATCTTCTTAGTCTTATCACAGCTTCCTACCACCCTACATCTGGTGCTGGACAGTAGCTATAGAAACCACTTGTATTAATGTCATACAGCTATAAACAGTACAGAGTAGTTTCCAAATCAGGGACAACAGGGTCATATCTAGGAAAAGACACTGCTAAATCCAGTAGGAGAAGTTCTACACCAGTAACAAGTGACCATGTGACGGGGAAATGTTGGACCCATTCAGTATGGTGGATTTCTACGCCTGATGCTCCAGAGTCCTTTCATAGGCTTTCATACGCTCAGAGCTCGTCCCTCAGTCAAATTCTCTGTTTCACCTTGTTGCATAATTTCTAGGTGTCCCTCTTAGTCCTTGTCAATTACAGATCTCTCCTGCATTATTTTTTATTTTTTTTAGAAGTCCAGATTAGAAACCTCAGAACCAGGTAGCATTTACCAGCCACATAGATTCCACGTATTTCTGTAAGACAGCCAGCAGAGGAATGAAACAAATAATTCAGCAACAGCTGTAATAATTCAACACGGAGAAATCAACAAGCCTCAGAAAACAAAGGCAGACATACTGTTGGAAAGAAAGGAAACACCAAACAACCCAACAAGTAAACATTGTTAGTAAGTTCACCCCTTCTGAAAACAGCTGGCTGACAGACTCCCAAGAACCCTTGTAAGGAGTCCTGTAGGTTTCTATAGTCCAATTTTCCTACTGATAAACCACTTATCAGTTATTTGACATTTAAATAAAAAATAATTATGACAGTTCAGATCTGGGTGGCATAGACTGAAACCTTTCAGCCTTACACAACCGTATTTTTAAGGCTTTTGAAAAATAAACTGGCACAATGGAAGGCATGTTTTTATTTGACTCGGGCTGGAAGGACTGGTTCAAACCTCCTCTGATCTGAAGCAGTATCTACTCGGCCAACAGCTTCTCAAACTTCCGCTACCACTGTATGTCAGTTCTTACACAGCCTACAGTCTTTGGAGAACTGAACGGGTATTTTTACTGCTTAAAAAAAAGCCTCCCTTCACAGTTCAATGAGGGCAGCCTCACACACAGTCTTGCCAGCTATAATATCAATTAGAAAGCTTAATTTCAGGTTTAGAGGAATACTGGGGCGATCCATACTCATTTAATACCAGAAGGGACAATAATGTCCATAGAAAGAAGTAATACATTAGGCTAGTAAGCTCTAACCTTGTATCAGTTCTGTTTTGTTCCTCTCCTGTTCCACATTCCAGTTCTTCACTTCTCTAATTCTTCTGCCTTCTGAGTTTTAGAATACTAAAAGTCACTAGCTAGCTACTGCATTCACTTTTATTATGATGACTACAACTTCAGATTGGGGAGGAGGGGAGTTACTAATGACCACCACGGGTATCCAAAGAAGAGCCTTAAATGTTAAAAACCAAACAACTCTTCTGCTCAGACTGTCCACATTGGAAAAGTCTATTCATATCAACACTGTGTTCAAGTAAGAAATCTCTTCCAGTTGGTGTGATTTCATCGTAAACTTAAGAACAGACTGGATGCTCACAAGACAATGACTTATATACCACCTTTTGCAAGGTTTTTAATCCAACTTTTATGATCTTCATGCTTAGGATGAATTATGATATATCATTACTTCAACTAGACATATTCACTTTTTATATTCACTCTAGTCTCCTTTATATTGCAAGCATAAGCAAATTGCACCACCAATTTCATATTTAGTAACTACTTGAATTCATCTCTAGTTAAGAGTTTAGGGTGTTAATAATGGAACTGAATTTGCTGTGAAATCTGCAATTCATTACTGGTGGCATCACTGGGGAAACCAAAGGACTCCATAATGAGACTACACAATTTGTAAAACTTCTTAGCCACTTGCAAGTACTACATTAAGTTGAATTAAGAGGCATTTGAGAGTGCCTGCTACAAACCACTTTAGTAAAGCAGACAGGAACTGTCTGGAAATGCAAATGCTTGTACATTCATAAATATTCACTTTTTGATTAGGGGAAAAAGAAAACCAAATAAAGACCCAACTACTGAATTTTACAGTCATATTGGGGGAGTCAGAAGCATCCAATTCAAAGATAGTTCAGGATATTAAGAGAGGAAAAACCATCCCAGATAAGGGACACTCAGTGGGAAAATCCTTGATAGTTAAACAAGAAGACCCTAAACCAATCCGCGCTAGCTAAGGAGTCAATATGTATATTGTTATTTAGACAAAGTTTTGCATCATCAGAAACTGCATATGGGTCCTGGTATCTTTAAATTATTTAAAAAACATCTGGAGTCCTGAGTGTAAGCACCTGCACAGCTTTATCTAAGCAGTAAGCCTGCCAACAAGACTCAGGTGATCAGAGCTAAGCACTTCCAGACATGAACCTGTCAAAGCATGTACTGGAGAACAGGTGATGCACAAAACAAGAATAACAAATGATGAAAGTCTATTCGCAGAAGGGTAGATATATTTTTTAAATCAGGACATGTTATCCTAAAGCCCTGGCAGTAATAAAACTCCTGCAGAAAAATTCTTATGAACACCTCGAGACACACATGTCAAAAACATTCCTAATTTACTCTCTTGGTTTGCTACTGGTGAAGTTGGCAGCTCTGGCTCTGAACTCCACACAGCGTTTTAAAAAAACAGGTGCTGCTTGAGAATCTCAGTCACCATTAACAATATGAACGCAGTACTGAAACCCTGCTGTGTTACTAGCGCAAGCATCATGCAGACACAGCAGCCTGACCATTTCCTGTCATTAAAAATAGCTCTTCCAACTGACAAGGAATATACTAAAAAATTTGTTCACTGTTTGCATGTGTTTTCACTAAGAATTTGCTTCACCTTTGTTTAGTATCTCTTTTAACAGTATGAGGCGATAGAAGCAGCAAGAATGGAAGAAGACCTGAATGAAATATTCCCTGATCCTCAAGGAATAAGTGTCTTAGGAGAGGTCTTAGGGTGTCCCAAAACAGACAAACAAAAAAAGCCAGTGTATTTCTGTACTTATGTCACTCTGTGAATGGGGTTCACAAACCTCAGTTTTCCAAGCAAAGCATATGCAACTTTCACAAGTAATTAAGTTTGGAAATTTCTTCTGTATTACTAAGCAGCCTGCTCAGGATGAAAAGTTTATAAAAAACTGAGGAAAAAAAGGAAAAGACCAAAACTTAAACAGTCTCTTAAATCACTACCCAAGAAATGTGTGGCAATTTTATAAAAGCTCTAACTCTCATCATAAAACACTCAAGTGTGATAGAAGTAAGGATCAAATGCTGAACAGCATGAATTTTTCCTGAATGCAATAACTCCTATTTTACACAATATAATCAAAAATTCAAACTTACCTTGAATTCTTTCACCTTTTCCATGGTTATCAGGCGCCTTGATGTGTGGCTGGAAAGCATCTGCTCACAGTTGCTAATAAGTTTCAGGCACGGGTGGCGGGGAATGATCTCTTCTGTGTATCTGGAAGAAATAAACATTCATAGAGCTGTAAGCTTGTGAGTTGGAAGTCTTTCATCTGAAACAAAATTCATGCAGATTCTTCACAAAATGGCTTACACTAGAAAGTTGATATACGTTTTAATCTGATTAAAGAAACTCAGGTATCGGTGATCAAGAGGCTTTACATCATAAATCCCAATCATCTTGTGACAAAATGTAGAATAAATTAAAACTTCACAGTAAAGAGAATCCCCCCACATTTTCTACATTTCTGGCATTTCTTAAGGATAACAGTGAGATGTCGAACAAGAGAGACAATACCAAACACAGACTTGAAATTATGAAAAACCCCAAGCAGTACTACTTCTTTGCATTGTTCTCAAGTTTGCATACCACAAAACAACCTTTCAATTACTTCTCATGTGTGTAATCAAGTCACTACTTCTGCTAGGTGAAGTCAGAACATGCTTTTGACAAAGGAGAATCAAATTAATTCTCAACTGTTTTTTCTGTTAGACAAGACTTTTGATGCATCTATTACCACCAAACTGCCTGTTTCTCTTACAAAGGCAGGCATCTGCCCCAACATCTTAAAAAGTTTCTCTTCATGACCACATAAAAGCCTGACTGCAAAGGAATTTAAAGAATTTAGACTCAACAATGATTTCAATGTCAGATTGAAAGCGTAAACTTTGGAGTGAGATACTATCTTGCAGAGGGAGCGATCATTATCACTTTGTTAAAAAGCCTTGTCTGTTAGCATCAATGCATATATTTCTACATTCCTTCAGGTAAAACTCAGAACACTATCAAGTAAGAAATATAGTAGCTTTGTTTTTAATTTAAGGTAATACACAAGGATCTCAAATAACATGTGAATCTGATGGCAGGTGTTGCCAAATAATATCTGGTAACACTACATATTAGTAGACAGTATCTTGCCTTCCCCCCATATACCTGATGTTTGTTCCTGTGTTAATCATGACAGCTGAAATTAAAGTAACTATACTAACATTCAATGCAAATATAGGGACTTCAGTATTTCAGTTGTATGTACAAATTCACTTTTTAAGAGCCAATCCAACTAGAGCTTCAGAGAGCCGACCTCCCCAAAACAGGAACTAAAGTAGAACCAGAATATGCAGTTCATAGTTCTCTAAAGTTAAACCTTTATACTGCTGTACTGAGGAAGCATGCTCTTACCCATGTTCAATGAGCAGACAAAAAGTTCTGGTATTTTGACAAACTCCCCTATTTTGAGAATAAACTCAGTAATTCCAAACAGAGGTTACTGATACAGCAATCTAAGAATTCACGACCACATATGTTCAGTCAGAGTTAAGCACATACAGCCAGACATTTGGAATGATTAGCTATAATACTGTTAATGGCATTCATTGTTTTGTTTGTGAATATTCTTACAAGATATAAAGCTTATAATACCAATTCTATCACTAAAAAAAATGCAAGCTACTAAGTGCATTCTTCTGTTAGGGAAGCATATAACAGAAATGGCTACTTTTGACTTCCAAATTTTCAAAAATGCATGTGATAATTACATGGAAGGCTGTCACAAGACATTTCCATGGTGAAACCAGGAACAACAACCACTTTGTAAGTATAGTTTGACTGCGTATAAAGACACGACATCACATAATCTACCCTCAGAGCACATCTACATCTTGAAGATACTTAGAAACAGCTGCTGTACATCAACTTCTCACTTTACTGTGAAACAGTTTTTGGAAAAAAATAAACCCACAAACACACACCCCCCCACACACACCCCCCCCAAAACCTTAGATAAGAGATGCTGAAGTAAGGTATGCAAACAGATGTGTCTCCTTTTAAACCCAGTTTTAATCTCAGGCTGCGCTACTGAGCAGACAGCATCTGCTGGCCTCTCTCATCCTTAACAGGGCTGCTCCCCTATGCTTCTTGCCTCTCACTGCCATCTCTTGGTCACTTGGCTTTTGATTTCTCAGAAGAAAGATAAATTATTACTGACAAGCCCCAGAGCCAAGAATGTTCTCTTACAGGACCTTGTCATGCATCTCTATCAACTACTCTACTAGAAACACATATTAATAACAGCCTTGCTACTATCTTAGAAGTCTATCTGCACCTTGAAACTAATTTTCTAAGTTTAAACCTCAACACATTAGACATTCATTTGCAAGGACAGGTGAAGGCTTTTTTCTTTTGGTAATAGTCAGGAATCATCTCCATTGAAAAACCTAATTAAAAAATCTGCTTTCCCTTACATGAAATTGTAAAATATGAAGTCTGAGCACTACTTTTAAGTGCTAGTACTGTGGAAGTTCCAGCTGTACTATGCCACAAACGAAAGCACAGTGAGAAGACCTAAAGGGGCCTACAAGAAAGCTGGAAAAAGGCTTTTTACAAGGTCATGTGATGACAGGACAAGGGGCAATGGCCTTAAACTGAAAGAGGAGAGATTTAGATTTGATATTAGGAAGAAATTCTTCACTGTGAGGGTGGTGAGATACTAGAACAGATTGCCCAGAGAAGCCGTGGCTGCTCCACCCCTGGCAGTGCTCAAGGCCAGGCTGGACAGGGCTTGGAGCAACCTGGTCTAGTGGAAGGTATCCCTGCTCATGGCAGGGGCATTGTAACTAGATGAGATTTAAGATCTCTTCCAACCGAAACCATTCTATGAGTCTATGGTTCTAAATACCAGAAGTAAGAATACATACTCAGGCCTGTATATTGGCAGCCAGTAAACTAATCTTCCTCCCATCACCAAATACTCTGCCGCAAACTTCAATAGGTCAAAAAAGATGTCACTCAGATGATAACTGGATGAAACGAAGACGTGATTTTCTGTGCTAAACAAAAAAAATTTACAAGTGTAAACATAAAACCTCAGGTAAAACCTACATTTTTAATTAAAAAAACCCAAAACCAACAAACCCACACAGAATAGCACTGTGATTTGCAAAACTACAGGAGTACAACTTCTAATATGAGGAATATGACTTCCCAAATTCCTTACTGGGTTTTTAGACTATCATCTTTAGTGCTCGTGGAAATCAAAGACTCACAAGCACACTGGGAATAGTTATTTTGCACAGCATCTTTCTCAAGGGCAATTTAGAGTAAAAGACAGAAGACAAGGAAGGCCAGGCAGTGGAGAAGCCATATGTTATCTCTGAAGAGAAAGGAGCAGTGGAAATCCAAGAAAGAAGGCTAAGGTAAAATAAAAAAAAAAAAAGAGTTATTCTATTTCAGCCTGATTTTGCATTGTGCAGAAACTGAAGAGAACTTTAAGAATGGGAAACACAAGGCAATTAAGGCTCACAGAGAAATAGGATTTGGAATCTGAACACAAGCAAATGATAAGCAGGGAGAACAAAACCAAGAGGATTTCAGGAAGTGACATGCCAATTTTGCAAACAGAGCAGAAAGAGCTTTTGTTCTTTATTATTACTACTTTTTTTTTTAACTGCTGATGGGCAAGCAAGAAATAATAAAGATTCTAAAACTGTGACTGGCTTTCCATGAAGACATTCATATTCTACTGTTGAGGAATGGCTTGATGAGAAGGGCATGGCTCTCTGGGGCAGTTGTACAAGCAGACCAAATGCTAGGCCGCACTAAGCCACGTTTGAAAATGCAAGTCATGAGGAGTAGAGAGAG
>WYDI02024542.1:22519-36685 GCA_009867235.2 Psittacus erithacus | reverse complement strand
TCTCAGTCTCCCCTCTGGCAGGTTAAAGCCATTCCCCTTGGCCTGTCCCTGCAGACCCTTGTCCAAAGCCCCTCTCCTGGTTCCTTGTAGCCCCTTTAGGCAATGGGAGCTGCTCTAAGATCTCCCCTTAAGGAGCTTTCTCTTCTGCAGGCTGAACAAGCCCAACTGTGTCCATAGCAGAGATGCTCCAGCTGTCTGATCATGCTCTGGACTCCCTTGAGAAGGTCCACATCCCTCTTGTGTAATCCATCAAAGCAGAGCTTATCAAAATGCTGGGTGTCACACTGTGGGGGGCCTTTGAAGGCTTTTCACTGGACCTGGAGAGGGTAATGCCAAAGATGCTAGAAAGATTTTTTTTCTTTCCCCCTCCCCTCCCACTCCACTTGGATATAAAGTGAGAGGGGTCTCTGCAGTCAGGCTTCTTTCACAGCTTGACTGGCCAAAACCTTCTGAACAGCTTCAGCATAACCTTTGCCTCCTGTGCTGCAGCAGCACCTCAGTTGTAGACGGGCCTTCCTGAGAGGGAGCAGCCCAGCTCCCGGCCCCAGGAGTAGATGAAAGCTGCTGTTAATGTTTAGAGCAGAAGCCAGTGTCCCATTAACTAGAATATGTGCTGAATGTTTATTGCCACCTCTGGAGCTTGTGCCAGGACTTGTTCACATGGAGCAGAGGTCTCTGCTTCTGGCTTCAGTGCTGAGCAGGTGTTATAGCTGAGAGCAGAGCCGATGGCAGCACTTACCTGTGGGGACTGTCATTGTTCTTAACGTAAGAACAAGAAATTACTTGAAGATTCCTCTTTTCAGATCTGAGTTCCTGGCTCTCTGCTGCCTGGCTTTCACTTGGCACACTTACAGCTTTCTCCTGGTTTGAATTTTATTTAAATTGGCTAGAAATGTTTTCTCCCAGTTCAAAGCTATTCCTGTCACAGCTTTAGTATTGTTAAGTACTTTGGAGACTTGTGGCGCATACTCCAGAAGTGCTCCATGTCCCCCTCAGCCCACTCACTGTGCTGTATTTATCAAGTGCTTTTTTAGTGCCATTGGGCAGAAGTAATTTCTGGTAATCACAGAATCCCAGCCTGGTGTGGGTTGAAGGGACCCAAACTCACCCAGTTCCAGCCCACTGCCACAGACAGGGACACCTTCCCCTAGGGGAGGTTGCTCCAAGCCCTGTCCAGCCTGGCCTTGAACACTGCCAGGGATGGGGCAGCCACAGCTTCTCTGGATGCAGTTTGCGATGTTTCAGCCTTTGAAATATTATTGGTCATGTTTTGCTTCCTGACCTGCTCATTTCAATTTAACGAGTCTCCCCATTTAGCTCTCTACAGAATACAAGGTGATTGGAGGCAGAAATACCAGTGCTGCTCTATGTGTTGGGATGTGAGTCAAAATGTAGCAGAGCAGTCTGAAACCTTCAGATGTGTGAGTCTTAGCAGGGGGATTATTACACTTCTTTTTCCTTTCTTCCTTCAAACCAGGTTCCTTGGCGGGGCTGATTGACATCTCTGCCCACTGGATGACAGATCTGAAGGAAGGAGTGTGTTTAGCAGGCTTCTGGTTTAACCATGAGCACTGCTGCTGGAAATCCAACACAACCTTTACAGACAGAGACAAGTGTCCTGAGTGGAAGAGCTGGTCCCAGCTCATTCTAGGCCATGGAGAGGTGACGTGTGTCTACAGCTGGTTTTATAGAGTCCCAGACTGGGTTGGGTTGGAGGAGACCTTACAGCTCATCCAGTTCCAACCCCCTGCCACAGGCAGCGACACCTTCCACTAGAGCAGGCTGCTCATCCAGCCTGGCTTTGAACTTTAAATGTCCGTTCAAGCTAAATTATTCATGATTCTAAGATTGGGTTCATTTGTTTCACTCAGAGGAATGCAAGGTGAGCTCAGGTCTTGTGTTTCTGGCAGCTCTATCCAGGGAGCCACCTGCTTGACTAAGACAGACCTTACCCCGGTGCCAAGCTACTTGTGCACCTTGTTTGCTGTTTTAAATAATGGTGTTTGGGGATAGGATTGGTTCATACCCCAGTAAGCCAGGAACATATCTTGTCCTTGGAGCCTCACTCTTGCTGTAGTTCTCTTTGTTTTGGGCTGATAACTTTATGTGGCATTACCTGCTATTTCTGTACTTGCTTCAGTGAAGAGGCTTGACGTGATCTCAGCTGAAATGATCTCATTCGGGTTCCTTTCTCTGCATTCCAGGGGGCTTTTGCATATATTCTCAACTACTTCATGTACGTTGTCTGGGCCTTGCTGTTCTCCCTCCTTGCTGTGCTACTTGTGAAGGGCTTTGCTCCTTATGCCTGTGGCTCAGGGATCCCGGAGGTGAGTGAGAATGAGGAAGAGGTTTTTGAGTGGGCTCCACCATCAAAAGATTCTACATCCCTGCTGTGGAATAATCATTTCTTGCACTTTAGAAATGATAATAATGTATGGTTTTTTTCCCCAAACTATTCCTGAAACATGCCTAGTACTTAGGTCTCCATGTAGTCCCTTTAAAAACTCAAATGTGTCAGCATTTGCTGTGGGAGACACGAACAAAAGCACACTGTGTAAAGGCTACCAAAGCCAGATTTTTCTTCAGCAGGGTCGGTAGCCCTGAAGGAATGACTCAGGTGGCTGTTTCAGCCCTTGCATGGTGGCATATTCTTGCTGACTATGTTATTTTTGACAGCTGAGGGGACTGGGAAAGCTGTGAGCAGGATTGGGAGCACCCAGTAAAACAAGAGCTCTGCCTAGGGCTTGACTGAAAGCCTGTAGAGCTTTGTGTGCTTGACTTCCAGATCAAAACTATCTTAAGTGGTTTCATCATTAGAGGCTACCTGGGCAAGTGGACGCTGATCATCAAAACCATCACCTTAGTGCTGGCTGTGTCCTCTGGGCTGAGTCTGGGCAAAGAGGGGCCCCTGGTGCACGTTGCCTGCTGCTGTGGGAACATCTTGTGTCATCTCTTCACCAAGTACAGGAAGAATGAAGCCAAGCGCAGAGAGGTACAGGGAGACACCGCTGGTGTGGGGAGACTGCTGGGTCTGGAGCTTTGCCTCTGGTGTAAATTGTTCTCTTTTGGCATGTTCTTGGTGTGCCTCAGTGCAACACCTCCTTGGAGCAAAAGCCATCATGGTTAGGAAGGGACAGCACAGCAGTGCAGGTTGTCATCTTGTTTGTGATGGGACCATTCATTGCACTAACCTGCGCCTTTGTAACACTTGTTGGTTGGCCATGCAGCTCCAGGAACTGTTTTGGGACTGTTTGAGAGACCTGGACTTGGCCGTAGGAATAGCATGAAGGGCTTTGCTTTCAGGGACGCAGTAATAGGCATGGTGGAAGAACTATGTTAACAACTAATGTGAAGCTCAGGAGTGTTTCCTCACAGTGCTCCACATGAGTCAGTGGAGAACAGTTCATGTGGGATGTGCAGTATCACATTGGCCAGTTAACCTTCTGCTAGGCCAAACAATGAAATGCACCCAGTGAACTGGTTTCAGGTGGCCTCCAGCTTCTCTAGTTACACTGTATGAAAAATGCTCTGAATGTGAGACAGCAAATGTGGGAGAAGTCAGTGTTCTGAGGTGGAATTGCTGCCATGCTGCTTTACTGGAACTTTATCTGAGGTAAAAGCATGAAACCAGCTGAAGCAGGAAGAGGTACTTGCCATGATGCCACTTCTCCTGATTTGGGTGGGAGTGTTGAAATGCCAACACCAGTGGGTGTGTGGTTCCCTGCAGCTCTTCTCCCTGGGGAACTGGCTCACTCCACTGTTGCCCTGCTGTCTGTAAAACAGGCCAGAGCTGGGTGACTGAGCACTCACTGGAGATGAAAACTGCAAAGTTAAAGACAGACACGAAGGTTGGGAGTGTTTGAAAATGCCTCTTTGGTTTCTCCTATAGGTTTTATCAGCAGCTGCAGCTGCTGGAGTGTCGGTAGCGTTTGGTGCGCCAATTGGAGGAGTGCTCTTCAGCCTGGAAGAGGTAACAGCAGCATTTTCTGATGACCCTTGGTGGGCTGTTTGATTGCAAGGACTGACCCTGCTGGATTAAAAATCCAGCCCATAACTGCTGGGGTGTAGGAGAGCCTCCTGAGTACCGAGCAGTGGTGTGTTTACAAGGCCAAACAACCTAAAAGCTTATTGGGGTTTCAGGTAATTCTTGGGAATACTGGATAACTTATTTTCGATGTCTCTCCGAAGCTTTTCTCTAAACCTGTTGGTTTCCCCTGGTCTGTCTGTGCTCAGCACCACTGACTGCTCGCAACCACAGCCTCCCTCATGTTTGCCATGTGCCCACCCTCTCCTGACAGCTCTGTCCGGGGGTACCTTGGGAACAAACTTACCTGGCTCATTGAACCCCTTTTCTTCCCAAGGAGCTTCCAGTCCTTGTCCTTCAGATCCAGATAAGAAATATATCACTGCTGCTTGCTTCAAGGCTTAGAGGAAGAGTGGGATGGTTTTGCTCAGCTGAGCACAGTTGTGATGGCAGCTGTGGCAAGCACTGTTGTTTAGCACATCTGGACCTTGCAGAGTATGCAGGACAAAAAGTTCTCTGATTCAGCTAACAGCTGATTTGTAACAGCTTTTATTATCTGAGTAAGTCACCTCCAGGGATAGAAGGGTTGAAAGGGACCTTAAAGCTCCTTCAGTTCCAACCTCCTGCCATGGGCAGGGACACTTTTCACTAGACCAGGTTGCTTGGAGCAACCTGGCTTGAACACTGCCAGGGATGGGGCAGCCACAGCTTCTCTGGGCACCCTGTGCCAGCACCTCAGCACCCTCACAGGGAAGAGCTTCTGCCTAAGAGCTCATCTCAGTTTCCCCTCTGGCAGGTTAAAGCCATTCCCATCAGGCCCTTGTTCAAAGACCCTCTCCAGCTTTCTTGTTGGCCACTTTAGGCACTGGAAGACTACTACTTTATAAGGAAATACTACTTTATGAGGAGACTGGCCTAGAAACAGCAGATTTCGGAACACCTGAGCCAAATTCTTATCCAGAACTCGAGAAAAGAAAAAAAGTAATAAACCCTCCAAACAACCATTGTTCATCTTCTCCCATTCCCATGGGAAGACGAAAGCCATCTGAAGTTACCTTCTCTAAGCTGGTGACAGGGTTTTTGCTCCTCTTACTTGATTCTCCTGCCATTTTCATCATTCATGAAAAGTTAATTTACCCACCTTGAATTTACTTTCCCTCAAGACAGTCATTTCAGCAGGCAAGGCTTAGACCCAGGTACTGCTGCCAGCCCTGCTCATGGTCTGCTCTGACCTTTGGCAAGTTATTTAACCCCGGAATACCTCAATTTGTCACCCTGATGAATGGTGATGAAAACTACTTCATGACCATATGCTTTTCTTAAAAAGTTATTAAATACTTTGCAATTACTGCCCAAGGATTATTCTTAGCCCTTCAACATGATCCCATCCCTTCCCAGATACAGAATGTAGCTATTGTCCAAACTTGGTGCCCAGCCACTTTTGAAGCGACAAGTTAATTTTCTCTGCAGAACACCACCTTATGCACGTGTCTCGGCTGTGTGTCCTCGTTTCCCAGACACATGGCCCTTCCTGCATTTATTCCTTAAGCACAGAGAAATGCACATTTCTGGCTGCTTAGCCAGACAGTGCTTGTTTCTAGGTCAACCAACCATGACAGTGTCTTTGAAATGGGAACAAAATACAGGATTGGCATATTTCATTTTTTAATGTAACACTGTCCCATTCATTGCTTTTTGCCAATCATTCACCTTCAAGCATCGTTTTTGAATCCACTTGCTCTTGTGTAATGCTCCAATTACCAACAGCTGATCAAATAGCACCGTTTCTAAGCAGTGACCCCAAATTCTTGGGGAACTACAGAAGACACAGAAATGTGACCTGACCCGCTTAACCCTGTCTGACCTTCCTCACCGCGCAGCCTGACCCAACCTCGCTCCTTTTATTCCTCCCAACACAATTTAATAGAACCCACCAGAGGAAAGCAGCGGGGGGAGAAGGAGTCAGTCTGCCTTAATGTCTTATTTCAGAGAAGTGTTTCCTTAGCTAAACATTATAATTCTCAACAGTGATTTCCAAATTGCTGGAACATTACCTCCTGCCTCACCACTGTAATCAGCGCTTTGCTTGGTACATATTCAAAAGTGTTCTTGAGCCACCATGCCTGTGCCAGCAGCACCTTTGAGCAAACAGAACACATTCCTGAGTCAAAATTCCTTGGTATCACAGAAAACTTCCTTATTCTGTAGATAAGAGTGTTGTGGAATTTTATCCATCAGCCTGATAGACACTGCCACACTATATAGATTTGGTGGGAGAGGAGGGGAGGTTGCAGTTTGCCCTCACATGTTGCTGCTATATAACTCTCATCATAACACAATAATACATAACCCTAAAGAGTTACAAGAGCAAACCACCCCTTGTGAGAAAGAGCCAGGATTAGCAAGAAGCACACAACTGGATTTTAGCCAGTAACTCCTCATCACTTACTCCCTGCACAGAGATACTTGTGTCTTTGCAGGAGACCTGTATTTGCAGGCAAGCTCGAAAACTCGGAGACATAACAGATGTCTCCCTCCCCTTGAAGTTTTTGCTTTTCTCTCCACTTACATAATGCTAATTAATTTGAGCTGGAGATAGCTGAAATCTCTCTTATTCCTTGCTTCCAGAGCACACATTCCAGACTTGCTGCTCTCATAAGCAGTCTGATCAGCATTACGCTGTACATTCCTGCCAAATTCAGTGCGCTATTTTAGCTAAACCCCATGTCTCCTCCTGCCCCCATAATATGAACTCTCCCTGCTTTTGAATGGATGTGGTGCAGCATGATCATTTACACTAAGAGGTACATGTTGTTTTGCAGAATGTGCATTCAAAAGCATTTCCCAATTACTATAAAGTATTCTGTCCTCCCAAGGAGAAATATCTTCAAAATCAGGCGCACGCAGAAGGGAAATAAACCCACTGAAATGGAAAGACCCTGTGCCAAGGAGACCTTATGTAGGGAAATCCTGTCACAAGATGCAGTTCTACCAAAGGGTGGAGAGAAACTCATGGGAATATCAAACATTAAATCTAAAAAATGGGTTACCTCATGTCACTATGCTGATCTTAAAATCAGGATGATTCCCTAATTCTGGCATCACATGATGTGTGGGAAGAGTTGGCAGCACAAAGCTCTAGCACTCCTCAAGCTGGGCTGGCATTAGGAAGGCCACGTCTGACTGGTAAAAGGGATGCTGGAAGAACCAAGCACACACTGACCAGACTCCAGCACACCGCCAACAAAGCTGGACCTCAGCACCTTGTGCTAGAGTCAGCACTGTGAAGAGTGATGCTCCTTTTTAACTGCCCTCCCAAAGGGAGGTTTGCAATACCATAGCTCCTGCAGGCATGGGAGTAAGGACTTTTTAAGAGCATGAGAAAGGAAACTAGCTGGCCAAAAGAGTCCTCCTGTGGTGAGATGAGTGCCAGCTCCCAAGACTTCTACAAAATATGATCAAATAGTGAAATAATACAAAAGCAAAGAGGCATGGCATAAGGCTGGATACCTCATCTTGAAATTTCCAATCCCACAGCATCCTGTTTGCCTCCTTACAATATTACTAAGCCCAAATAATCTACATATCCCTCTTATCAGCAAGAGTCTGGACATCTGTTTGACTACTGAACCTGTATGCTGGGCTTCTTCCTCTTTATTCTGCTGGCATAGTTGTTTTATGTTAGAAATACTTCAAGATAGATTGTCCATTTTGTTGTTTGGAAAGCACATGGCACAGAAATAATGTCACTGCTGCCACATCACTTCATTCTTTAGCCTTTTAGCACTGGAAAAAAAATAGATCAAAGCATATATTTAATATATTTGAACTGAAACTGGGATTCAGCACTCTCACCCTTTCTCTCTCTAGAGCACACCATGAAAAGAGCCCCTTTTGGTGAAAGACAGAATCTTGTCCAAGAGAAGACCTGAACTGGAAACCAAGCTCTGGAAGAGAAGCTGTAACAAGTCAAATGTGATACACACTGACAACAACTACCTGAGGAAACCTGCGCAGTAAATCTTCCTCAGTGCCTGCCAAACACCAGTATATCCATCTCTCATGTTACTGCAGGAGCCCTCAAAGTAATGACCATTAAAATCATTTCTCTGCATTGAGGACTATCCTGAATCAGCCACCAGGTAATGAAAGAGTGCCTGAATCACACAGGTATGCTACTGTGTTAGCAAAGATCCCCTGATGGGCTGGGAAGGAGGATGGAGAGGGTTTATTGCTTCTGATGGTTCAAGAAAACTGCCTGCTGAACAGTACACATCTGGAGGAAGACAATGGCCGTTTGGAGCAACTGCAGAGAGGAGCCTGTAGAAAAGTGGCAAGAGAAGGTCACACAGCAATAACCTGACACAGACAGTATTCCACTTCTTCATGCTGCGTTACTTGGTCACTCTTCACACCCAGATTTTCAGTGTTTAGACCCCAGGCTCATTCCCTTGTCCCTCACTTGTCCCTGCCTTCCTCTCCTGTTAACTGCCTTCTCCTCCCTCTGATTCACTGCCAGAGATCTTCTACCCCTTAGAAAATTAATAAATCATCATGTGTTTTGCTGCCATTGCCTTCTTTGATGGCATTATTTTTAACCCTTTGACTTCTCATCCATTATATGTTCCTTTGGACATATAATAATAACATAATAATCCATTCTATGTTCCTATGGATAGCAGAAGCCATCTACTAGGCTGATCTCCCCCAGTGGGCTCAGTTTTGGACAATAACAACTATGTTTGATTGATCAGATACATTCTCAGCACTTCAAATGTTAATGACACAGGAAAATCCTGTTTGAAATGTCAGGAAAACAACTTGGCCGTCCTGGACCATCAATCTGCCTTGTCTGACTGCTCTTAGTCCTGCTTCCCCACATTCATACTCTGTCTTCTAAATACATTTTCTAAAACCAAAAGCTACACCAGATATTTCCTGCAAATATTTGCTTTCTCTGCTTCCTATTTACTCTTGGTTTTCAAAACTGTAAATGCCCTTTCCTCCATTTCTCTTTATTGTGTCAAAAGCCAGCCTAAATCTCTATATATCAGTGTTCCATGGCAGGATTAATTAGTCCTAACCCAGCTAAGTCAGGATGATACAAGAAAGTCAGGGTAGTTAGAGCAGTTGACTCTGCCTCTGGAATTGCCTTATGACCTTCCCAGACTGCAAGTGGAGCCCAGGGTTATAGCTTAGGGTGAATGCCAAACCCCAAAGTTGCCTAAGCACTCGCCTCCTCATCAGCCCAAGCACAAGATGCTGCCTAGTGCCAATCAGCAGTGAAGAGTGAGGACATGGACTTTACTGGGGTTTGATGCTCAGGTCCCAGATTCAGACTCAGAGCTACAGAAGGGCACTTCCAGGACCTGCAACCTGCCAGCCCCTCTTCTGGATGGGCTCCTCCTGAACTGTTTATATTTAATGGAGCAGAGATTACTTTCATTTCAGTTCTGACAGGCACTACTCACCTTGCATAGAACAGCCTGTTTCTGCTGCATCTCTGCGCAGCAGTAACTCAAGATATTTTTGGCTAGAAAGGGACAGCCTGTTTGTGCATTCTAGTCATTATGACACACACCTGGAAGAAGGAGTTCTGGGCTCTGATCCTGCTTCCAGGACTGTACTTCAAGTTCATATTAAGCAGTGAATAAAATCTATTGTCTGACTGTTGTGGTTTAACCCCAGGAAGCAACTGAGCCCCACACAGCTACTTGTTCTCTCCCCCCACAGTGGGATGGGGAGAGAATCAGAAGGGTAAAAGTGGGAAAACTTGTGGGTTGAGATAAAAACAGTTTAACAGGTAAAGCAAAAGCTGCACACAAGCATCTCTGAACACTGTTTCCAGCACAAATCCATAACACAGTCCTCACCAGCTATAGTGAAGAAAACTATTCCAGCCCAAATGTCTGGCCCTAAGGAGCAGAAGTGCCTGTACTTACTGATCCTTAGGTTATCTTTATGCTGTGCTTGGCTCTTAACACTCAAGAGACATGGGAGATGAAATGGTAGTTATACTATCTGACCATTACATGATTTGGCCTCAAAACCCTGGAGACAACCTCCCTCCACAGGAGTCGTATCCAAAGCAGAGCCACCTTCTTAATAACCCAATCAGTTGGGAGAAAATCATTCCTTTTTTGGGACTGTTGCCATTGTTGCCTCAAAAGAACAGGCATTCCCTCAGATTCCAGCAAAGCTACTGTGGGAGAAGTAGTTTTTCCTCTCCATCATCCATTGGTTTTACACATGTATATACTCAGAGACAGAAGACTTCACCACTGCAGTACAGTCCTTCCTGAAGTGGAAAGTGGTAGTTATACCAGCCTGCCATATACTGCTAACAGAGAGAATACTGCTACAGAAAATGAGAGCAGGGCACTCTGTGTACCTGAAACTGCAGAGGGAATCTCAGCAGGCAACATATAAGAACTTGCTGCAGGCTGGAATCTGGCCAGCTCCCAAATTTCCCATCTCCTGCAGAAAGTGCTAATGCACAGTGGGAGGTCAAAGCAAGACCCTTCAGTCTCATGAGAAGAAAAATGGCACTTCCAGGAGCACAGGATCCTCTACCACAGCAGTGAGAACTGCTGCTGCCTGGTCCCATTGTACATGTCTTAATGCTCCTGCTTTGCCACCGTAACTCCCACTCTGGAATAGCAGAGACTACTGGCACCAGCTGTGTTTAGATGTACTCTGTACAGGCTACTGCGGTGTTTCCAGCACGGAGGCAGAGACTTCAGGAGCACTACAGTAGTTTGTACAGCTCAGATGAATAATACAGAAAAGGGCCTAAAGCGGTTCACAAAGGATCTAGTGCATAAGGTGCTGTTCAAAGATGAAGCTTCCTCCTTACCAAAGCTTATAAATATCTTTCAAAACTTAAGCAAATAAACTTGCCATTTTTCTTGTCGCAAAGAACCAGATTTTCTCAGGACAAAGCTACAGTGGCTCAGCTCATACAAAAATCTGGGGTTTGAACTGTTCCAATTCATGGGTTATCAATGGGGAAAGAGGAGGAGAACAACCAACTCCTCATCTCAGCATACACGGTTCACTTGTCCTGTGCCTGTAGTTATTCTGGCACAGCACAGCTCTGATCTGTGAACAGGCTGATGGGCTGTGCTCTTCTCACTCCTGTAAGAGGAGGTACTAAAAATCATCATAGAAGCATAGAATGGTTTGGGCTGGAAAGGACCTTAAGATCACCCAGTTCCAAGCCCCTGGACACCTCACCCTAGCCCATGTTACCCAAGGCTCTGTCCAGCCTTACTTTGAACACTGCCAGAGCATTTACCACGTCTCTGAGCAACCTGCGCCAGCATCTCACCACCCTCACAGTAAAGAACTTCTTATATCAAAGCTGAACTTCCTCTGTTTCAGTTTAAACCCATCGCCCCTTGTCCTATCACTACAGTCCATGATGAAGAGTCCCTCTTCAACATCCTTGTAGGCCCAGTAATAACCTGACAGCTCTTTCTACAGAGGCATTGAGGCAGATGTACATGATACCTGTAGGTACGTGCTCAGCCTCTCAGTGTATCGGAGCTGGGAACTGGTCCTGGGTCAGCCAGCAGCAGCCAGCCCATCCTTCTGCCCAGTGCGCACAAAGCACTGACTCTACACTCACAAAATAAATAAAAGGAATGAATAATTAAAAAGCAAAACATGTCTTAGAGTTTAACAGCTCTGAGGGAGAACGTGCAGCCACAAAAGGTACGGGTTTAATAATTAATTGCTGCTTTATTTAGTACAAGAGCAACTGCCTTAGATCAAAATGAAATCCTTGTAAATGAGCTCCTTGGAAATGGCCACTCAAAAAAGTGGGATAAAAACTTCGTCACAAGAAGAAGGATATAGAGAAGAAAGAAACAAAGAGTCCTATAAAAGCCTACAAAACAGAATTAGGAAAAAGGGGTTTTTTTTATAAAACGCGCAGAAATTACTTTCTCAGCTGCAGGCAATGGAAGTGACCCTCCCAGATTTGTTCCATTTGCTGTGCCACCGTTTCCACCACCCTGCTGCAATGTCACTCACTGGGCAGGCAGCGCTGCAGGAAGCCAAGCGCTTTCCTGCCCACACTGTGACGCCCCTGCTCCTCACCAGCCCTTCCCCACCCTCCCTGCCTCTCACACTGCCCTGCCACCGCCACCCATTTCTGCTGGTCAGCTCCAGAAAGCACAGAGCTATTTGGGTTATAAGAGAAGGCAGAACCAGCCAGTGTTGTGTCTCCTCTGCAGGAAGCTGAAGGAGGGAGAATGAGGCAGAGTACACAACATACAGCATAGAAAAGGAAAGAAACTTATGTTTTCCTGATTACTTTCCAATACAAAACCTGCTTACTTCATTGACTCCTGAGAAAAGTAACATCTCAGATGCAGTCTGCAATCCAGTTACCATACTACTGCATGGGATTAGAAAGTGAAAATGTGTTAAAATAAACCAGACTAATCCTGCTTTCTGGTTCCCTTTACCAGTTCACAGGCTAAACTACATGATTATAGAGGAGAAATACACAGCAATAGGTCCAAATTTGTAGCAATAACTTAATCTTTATAACAGTTGGTAGCATGGGTACAGATTTTCAGTGTCTTTATTCCTGGGGCTGTACCTTTTTCGTCGCTAAGAACTCAAGCCTGGAAGCACAATGACCTTTTTGTGTCAAGGATTGCTGCAAAGTAGCAGAGGAGACATACACATGGTGCTCTCACATGAACATAGGGTGCTTTTTCACTGTAGCCTATACAAAACCAGAATATAAAACACATTCTGTCTAGTTAATTCTTTGAGGCCCCCAAAAGTAAAAAGACCTAAAATACGTGCTCAAAGGAGTCAGAGTTACCTCGGACTGATTCCCTCATTCATGGGCTCGGAAATCACTGCTGACCTCCAGGCTAAAGGGTATTAAGGCAGGAGTGGAGTCTCAAGGTGGGATTTACAGTCCAGCCCAGCAACATCCTTTTCCAACTGCAGCTTTAAGCTAAGCATTCATTGACGTTGTTTTATGGTATTCTGGAGTAATTTTATTTGCTTAACCAATCTTCAGGATCTGATTCTGAGGCGTGCTCTCTGATGCATTTTCAATTACCTTGTAGTCATCATCGCACACCATTTGCGGCACTCTCCAAACCAATTCAGAAGTCCATCTAGATGGTAATAAAAGGGGAAAAGTATTGGAAAAAATAAAGATACTCCTCAACACAGGAAAATTGAAGGCATATAACCATGTTGCTGCCTTAATGTTAAAAAAACCCATAAAATTGCCTACTTCCTCCCTCTGTTGCTCTTTCTCAAGAGAAGCCGAGTAGCTGATATAAAAGGCATGTTGCAAATCAAGCTCAAGCTGCACATGACAGACGTGGGACTGGAATAACAAGGATATCACAGTCTAAGATTCAGATATGAAGCAGAAGCTGTATGAGAACCATCATCTGGGATTATAAGGAATGAAATATGTTTGCAGAGTCGCAGGCAGCACTGCATGCAGAATTAATACTTGAAAAGGGAGGATTCCAGAGCTCCAGATGAACAAGCAAGATGATGTGAGGAGCTTAAGTGTGCAGCAGCCGTTCTGTTTTACTAGCGAGCAGTAAGTATGATAACCATAATCTTTCCTTTTGACTGGCCACCTCATTTGTGGCACTTGTAAAAGCAGAGGCAGGACTGGTTGCAAAGGGGAGGAGTTTTACTTATGAGATAATTCTGCTCATGAGAAATAAATTAGAAACACTTGGAAAAGAGGGTGTGTAAGTTATTACTGCCTGAGGACAGCAGGAAATTATGAGAATAATAGTGTATGCATGTCCTTTGCTATTATTTACCTTGGCATTCAAGAAGCCATGTGTAGTTGCCAGAGCAACTTCCACATCACTTGGTACAAAAGCTACATGTACATTGCTCCTCTCTCACAGAGGGACATCCCACACACTCACCCAAAACTTGAAATCACAGGGCAGCGTCCATAAGGAAACCTGGCAGCAGCCTCAGGAGGAGTCTTCCTCTTCCTCTGAAGTAAAGAAATAGCTTCAAGGAATCCTGCTGGCTGGAAAACACAATAGAATCATAGAATCTCAGCCTGGTTTGGGTTGGAAGGGACCTTAAAGCTCCTCCAGCTCCAACCCCTGCCATGGGCAGGGACACCT
>WYDI02024542.1:0-22428 GCA_009867235.2 Psittacus erithacus | reverse complement strand
CTTCTCTGGGCACCCTGGGCCAGTGCCTCAGCACCCTCACAGGGAAGAGCTTCTGCCTAAGAGCTCATCTCAATCTCTTCTCTGTCAGCTTAAAGCCATTAAAAAGTCAAACCTGAATCTCTAAAGCACAGTGTCTAGGGGGTTTCTATCATTTGCTTTCTTGCTGAACCCCTCTCCACAGTGAGAAAGTCCAGTTGTTTTCCTCTCCTTATCTCAGAGTATTTAGTGCTCATCTACATTACAGAGTAGCCGACAGAAGCGAGGAGTAGGCACGCACTGGCAAGCTGCCCACAGACTTCTGGTCTGATTCATGTTCCTGTACTCTGACCTGGAAATCTGAGCGTTCATTCCCCTTCCACAGGAGAAGAGAAGCAAGAAGATAGGGAAGAGAATGTCAGAACTAATCTTACCCAAATTAAATCTAAGGGAAGACTTTCACTGTCCTGTCCTTGTGTTTTCTTCCCTCTACCTACGTTATCCTGCTACTGTTATACTGAATGTGTAAGAGCCAGATTATGGCGAAGATTCAGATGGAGCAAACAGAACAAACTCCTATTTAAACCTGTACAGAATACATCGGACTACAAGAGTTTCCTTGTTGGTTTCACGATGTTTTCTATTTCTCACAAAGAGCCAGCTCCTGAAACCAAAAAATTACAGAGCAATGTTTCCTGTCCATTAGAAGATAGCTTCTGAAATGTGAAGAGAAGTCTGGAAAACTGAATCCTAAAGGCTACCCAGCAAGGAAAAGGAATCTAGGACAATTTCTTTGTGGAATGTGATTTATGACACTTTGAGCAGTCTATAATATAAAAAGACTAAGTTGGAGTTCTTCCTCTCCTTTAAAAACTGGCTTATAAATCAGTATGAAGGAATGAAACTGCAATGATGTTCTAGGTTCCTCCTGGAGAAGTTTTAAGGTAAAGTGCTCAGCACTTTCCAGAAATCCTTCCTGCATGCAGACAGGGTACATAACACTCTTCCTTTCTATGCACAGCGAGTTCAAACGTGCAGTTGAGAATCCAGAAACACTGAAGCTTAGTCAGTATTAATGCATTTTAATGACATTGCCAGCTGTAAGACAAAGGTACAGTAACAGTAACAATGCCACCAAATAGCGTTAGTAATCGTGGCCAAATGCCCATGCAGTACCAAGGAAAGTGCCATAAAAAGCAAGGTTTATGACAGTCTCCCAAAACCAAGGCAAGAAACAGCATTAGGAGGTTCACCATGAAATTTCATAGGACTAATGACAACCAAAAGGTGAAATTGAAAACAATGTTAGTGCTGCTTTTCTGTAAGGATTCCTTTGTTTCCTCACCCTGTATGAACTACTACATATGGGAGAACCCCCCTGTCCTCTAACAGGATTCCTGCCTTCAGTACTGCTCCAGTCCCCCGTCCATTGTGTGCCATCTCTCTCCACATCTTAGGGATGTACCAGGCCTTCATCTTTCATTCCTGCCCCCACATCCATAGTGGTTCTCTTCTCTTTAACCAAAAATCCAATATAAGGTCCAAGGGATACACATTCATGATTAAAAAGAAACAAATCCAACTTTCCCGTCTCACAAGGGCCAGACAATTATGCTGGTGGTAGTCATGAAGACAGAGGAGGTTACAGACAGCCACAGGGCGCTGAGTGCTTGCATCGCCCTGGTTGTTCTTGAATTCTAAGATGAAAGTTGTAAAATCTTTCCCTTTTTAGAACAGGGGCAAAGCCAATGGCATGCAGCCACCTCTGCCCCACCTCACAGATGAAAAGCAGGAACATCTACCTCCAGTTTCCTGCTTCTTAAGACTAACTTTTGCAGGGAAGGGAGGGAATTTAAACTTGGAGTTCTCTGAGGTTGTCTCGGGTAGCCTTGTCCTTGGAACAACAGGGAGATCAATCTGCAGAGCAATACATAGGCATGTAGGACGTACTAATGACATCCCATAGCACACCGTTGGCTCTTCTCCCTTCTTGGTATCAAGTTTCAGCTTTTGCCCTCCTCTGATAAGTGAATTTTCACAAATCTGCAGTTAACAATCATATTTCTGTATGGGGCAAAAGAAGGGTTGACTTCATTGTAGGGATCTGGTAGGGAAAGAAGAACAGAACTCGCTGGACCTAAAAAGGTGACGCTGAGGGGCAGGTACAGGGCTGCTTGCAGCATTAACTATTGGGATGAACTGATATATTGCTATGGGAGTGATTCTTGTTTCTCCTCTTTCTCATTTTACATTTAATTCTGACATTTAAACCACAGCCATTTCTGCCCATATCCTGCAAGTAAATTTGTATAATAGGAGAACATTAGTCGATCAAAGTGTACATTAAATGCAGTTCTATGGTTCTGCTTTGGACTAGATTTAGCCTGGTTCCATGGAATAAGCATTCCTGCATGTATTTGGTTCAGGAATATCCATGAGACCAACCACTGTATTGGATTTTTATATTCCAGCTGGAGGTTGTGGTGCTCCTAAAGCAGGGTCTGTGTTCAAGTGTCTCCAAAGGAAACCTAGTTAATGCATTCTAAACCCAACCCCAGTGCATGGAGAGTAAAGATAATTAGGGGCTCACTTCAAAACTGCACTATTGCTCTGAATCAAAGCACTGACTCAGGTAAAGCCTCTTTCAGATGAAGAGAAATCACTGATGTAGGGTCTCAGGCAAGTGCTGTTCTGATCAGGGCTCATTCTAATACCTAAAGCCACTACAATGCATACCAGCAGCTCTGCATCTTCAAACATGTAACCATCCCTAATTTACTTCAGTCCCCCACAAATCTTTCCCCCAAACACAGAAAAGCCTCAACTCACATACAGGGAAAGACGGATGGCTTGTGGTGAGCCTATGTTCAAACAAATCACATCCTTTTCATGAATACACCATATTCCTTCCCTCAACAACAGGAAAAAACACAGCTCCTTATAAAAATATTTGGTATGTTCCCTTGCTATGTGTATGATATGAGGACCGCAGAACATTACAGTCTAGGCTGTGTCCTATCAGATTTAGGAATCTATATAACACCAAAAGTGGATGATGCACACTAAGCTGGCACAAAAGCAGTGATGACCCATTTTAAGCACGACAAGACATAGAGGTAGAGCAGTTCCGTAGTTCTTCTGTTAATACTGGCGGATCAAGGAGCTTTCTCTGCTTCCACAGCATGACTGACCTGACCAGAATTTTCCCTGGGCTTCCAGTGCAGCAGTGCCCACATGAATCCTACCAAAGTCAGTTCCTTTAGCCCCTGAATATGATGCAGAAACGCCCCATGGCAATATGAAGAACTGACCTATAGGGATTCTAGAGAAAGGGACCAAAGACCAAATCCTGTCTGTGACCCACTCAGCAAAGGTGCCAGGTGCATGGAAAAGCTGGTACAACCTGGACTGAGCCTTCACTGGCTTTGCCTCCTCAGCAACTCGACTGCTGTTCATGGACCAATGCACTTACTTGTATTGCACAAGAAATCACTGGGGACCCACAAGCTGAAATCCTTTCTTGGCAACAAACCCTTGTGAGGTGGGTAAAAGGTTGTCTATGTGAGGAGAAGCTTTAGATCCACTAGCATTTTTCACCATAAGAATACAAAGAAAACACAGAGTAATAAAGTAACCCCCAAAAAAGATTATTAATTGATACCTGCCACTAAGAGCATCCACTAAAGCATAACATACAAACTCCAGGCTGTCTTAGAGCTCCTTCAGGATTCTGTACTGCTCATAATTTTCCCTCTAGCAGCAGCTCTCAAACCACTGGAAGCGCAATGGTCTGGTTTACCACTGGCCTTGCTTAGCTGTCTGTCCTCGTCAGCCATCCTCCCTTGGATGCAATGGGATAAGATCCTAGATAGGAGCCTTTTAGGACAACTCCTCTCTACTTGCCCTTGTTTGCTGCCTACGGAGCTGCCCTCAGCAAAGATCTCCTCAGTATTTCTCCTGTCCAATCAAATCAGACACTCTGAGCTCAATGCTCTCTTTTTACCCTTCCACTTCACATAGGGAAATGGAGAAGAGCTGAGGGGGCAAAGGAAGGAGAATACTTTGTTCTGCTGTGTAAAATGAAAAGCAAGAGGGGATGCTGTGCTATTTTATGGAATTTTGTTTTAAATCCCTTCATAAACGTCATCTATTTTCTACAACTAATTTAAGAGCCTCTTTTTCACTTATAAGAAACTCCCACCTCCTGTAATCTGTTATTTCTGGTGCATCCCGGTATTCCACACAAAATGCTCCTCAGATCTGAACTCCATTTCTGCATTGACACTACCCACTGGTACACCAAAAAAAGCATCCTTCTCCCCAGGGCAGACACCCACTGCTATACCTTTTTTCCCTAAGAAAACCCCCAACATGTTTCTTTGATGTATCCTTCAATTGCTATTAACAACCAACTACTCCCACTCTCATATATGAGCCTATATACGCCCTGCATGTTGTACATCAGGATGAGACTATAAATTCCTCCAGGCAGGCATCTGCTTAACCTACGTGTTCTAAAAAAGAAAGGGGATTGGGTCAGACTGGTTTGTTTTCAGCTGAGGGGGAGACAGGCAGAAAGAAAGAAAATAACCGTAAGATAAGGATGAAAAGGGAAAACAAAGGACAGTGGAATGAAGGTAAGAAAGGAGACATGGAAAGGATTGCTGAGGAGCAGGACTAGAGAGCCAGCTAATATATTTGATGAAAATGCAACATTAGCAAGCACAGTATGATTTGACAAGTGTGAACAAGCCTACACCAATGTTAAAAAGCACTACATCTGGCAATGTGTCAATGTTTAAGCAGCACTTTCCCTCTCCTTCCCATGCTGGGATTCTGCATCCTTGATATTCCCTCAGATCCACTTCTAAGCTGCTTAGGTCTAGAGGAATACATTTGTAGAGGTGGATTGGACAGAGGACAGATATAAATTGGTTGCAATTACAGTTCCTATCACTCCCTCCCCAGGTTACCCTGTTACAAAAGAAGAGATCAGCAAAACACTGCACAATGCTGCTACACCCCCAAACACAGAGAATCATTTAAACCAGAAATGTTGGGGTTAACCACATGGCATTTAACCTACCTATCCCCTTGTGTGTATTACTTTTACTCCAGCAAATATATGGCAATGAGATCACTTGTCTTTTGGAACACAGCAACAGTTCTGGGGCACTAAATTCAGCAGCTGCAGAGTCTGAACTCGAGCAGGATACATATGTGAAAGGAATTTTTAAACTCCCCTCTCGCAGCTTTCTTCAGGAACCCAGGTTGATATTTTCCTTAAGGAAAACCAGGCTGCTCCCTTGTTCCTGTGTGAGACAGCCGGTGTGTAGATGTGCATGCAGATTTGATCACTGCAGTTATCAGTACGTTACCAACATGCACATACACACGAGATACACTTTTGCTATTTTCATGGACATTAAACTCCCAGATTTGCTGCATGGTAACAGTTTTTAGGTTTATCCCATGTTGTTTTCAGCTAAGGTTTGAACCTGCTCCTGCAATTTAACCTGCTCAATCTCAACATTTTGTTCCTTTTATCGACGGGTGCATTGGTGGGTATTCATCATGCCAGCCGAGGACGGCAGGTCTCACCCTCCTACCTCAGTACAACCTAGAGAGCTCTATATTGAAAAACACAAACTACCAAATCTCTTATACACTTTGCTTTTGGAGCTATTAGAGAAACAAAATATGAATCCTCAATACTTCAACCTGCAAGAGCTGCATTCAGTATTGTACAATGTCAATTTAAAATAACCAAACCCACAGCAATACAAACTTCCTGTTACTTATCAAGCTTTCACTCCTGTAAAACTCATATGAGCAGATTGTTTTTAACTCTCATATGTTAAAGCATTTGGAAACTATCAGTCATTTGGAGGGGAGAGAGAAGAAAGGAAATTCCCAAGGTTTTGCATGCAGGGACAGATCCAGGCCCTGGTTAACAGGTGCAACTGGTGTTGTTTTTGCCAGATTTATTCTTGCTTCCAGCAGGACAGAGCTGAAAAATCATGGGCCTAATAAACCAGATTTATCATGTAGATAAAAATAGCCGCTGTCTCCTCGGCACTGCGTGTCCTGTGCTGCTGAGGAGCTCCTCACAACTCTCTTGGTTTTGACAATAAAATGGTTCCCATGGCAACACCATCTGATGTCACAGAAACAACGTCCATGAGGTCATAAATCCTTCCAAGGAAACCACAGAGGAGGCTCAAAACTTTACAGATCTGTGATGAGAGGTTAATACAGGCTTCTTTGTCCTCTACGCCTTGGTCTCACTCGCCTGCCTTTTTCTTCCCCCCTCCTAAATATTTTATTAAACAAAAAAGTGGAAAGATTTGTCCCAGGAATTTCCTGTTGGCTCTTGTCCAGAGAGCAGAGAATACCAGCAGTAATGTGAACAATGCAAGTTCCTCCTGGGCTTGCTTCGAGCAAGCTTCCAAGTCCTTCTCTAACTTGGCTGCAATATGACAGTGCTTTGGAGAGGTTACTGGGCTCCACAGCCAGGGGTTTGTACAGAAACATTGCAGTTTTCTCCTTCCTCCTTCTCCAAGTTACAGGAAACCAACAGTTCATGTTAGTGAAACAAACATCCTACTACCACACAGCGGAGAATACTTCAAACGAGTCGCTTTGCAAGCCAAAAATACAAACATGCATCTGCTGTAGGAGGAAATGCAGGACACTGCCAATGTAGGTGAGATGAGACTGTCAGCCAAAGGTTATGTCAGTGGTCAGGCCCAGGCATTCCGAAAGGACGAGCCGAGAACACATGCAGAGAGCAGGTAGTTGTGAAATAACCTGCTTGCTGTTTGACTCCTGACCAGCAGTCAAAGTGCCCTCCAAAAGCAGTATGCCAGCAGCCCTCTGCACACACATGCCTGCATGCAGACACATGCTGCTTTCTCCTTCTCTCCACCTTGGCAGCACCAACTCATTTTCCTCCTGTAACTATCATCTTTTCCTCCCTGCACCCCAGGAATCAGGCATTTATTAAGTGGTTTGTAGAGTTTAAATAAGGAATTAGCCAGCTCATCAAGAATCTGCCTTCCTAGTCAAGAGAGAGATGTCAGCAGGCTTTCAGGTCACATGAATAAGATTTGAAGAACTGAATTTTTAATATGTTTTATATGTTAATGCATATTTAAGAGTACAGACGTGTTTTTCACAGCTTCCATCCAAGGATCTCAAAACATCTTTAAATGGGTTTCTAGTTTAGCCTTCATTCTTTAATGAGGTAATGCAAAAGATGTTCTACCAGTGAGAGATGTATTCAAGCTCCCAAGTAGAGCATGGTGGCAAAAAAAGCCACAAACAACGTCTTATTGTCAAGCCCAAACACCCCAAATTTACCAGTCAGGAACCTGAAAAGATACTTGCTTAAATTAGAGACTGTATTAAAAAGAATACTTTTTAGGGTGATTTTTTATTCCCAGCCTTAGCGGTGCACAGAGTCGCTAGTTCAGGCTTTTTACCCCAGCTGAGGAAACTGAGAGTGTGCTCTTGATGGAATGAAATAGACTTCACATCTTTGCATTACTTCAGGAGCTGGGACTTTTGGAATATACAACTATCCTGGGACTCAATAAAATCCTGAGAGCTGGCAGCACCATGTTTAGGACAGGAAGTAATGAGTGGTAATGCCTGCACTCAAGACTCCAGGGATAGGTAGAACACAATTACTGAAGTATGAATTTACACCAGGCTGTGCTTAAATATGCTCTCTAAATAAAAAAAAGGAAGTCCCTTAGGACCAGAAGAGGCAGCAGTTCTATGTGTGTAATACATCATTATCAACAAATACCTTGTACTTCAGCATCTCCTGAAGCGACGCTGAAGCTGCAGGTCGGAACTGGCTTTGGGAAGACTTTCTACTCTACCTTTGCCTCCTGCACTGTTTGGCATTCATCTGAGAAAATCCTGACTCAGAATAGAGATAACAGGATCACCACACAAACGCTATGGCTTTTATGCTAGTGGGATGTAATAGAGTAATGCGAAGTATTGCAATCAACTGTGAATAGTGGCTAGTTCAGACACAACCCCTCTCCAACCACCTATTTAGTAAGTGGAAGTTACATTAACTATACTATAGCATGATGCCTACAGGTACAGATTACTTTTCCATAACAACTAAACATATTTATAAGGTGGAAACGGGTGGTGGGGAAGTGCTTGGATGTGTATTTCAGGCTGCTTTGTCTGTGGAGTGGAGTTTCAGGCAGGGCTGTGGCCATCCTTCGGATGTTGGCAGCAGAGGGCAATGACCAGTGCTGACCTAAAAGTGCTATATATATACTTATAGCACACATGTGGTCATGGAAACCACCACAAAACTGCTGTATTTTCAAAACCATGATATACATTTCAAACTATTATATAAAGTGGCTTTATATACTTCCCTGCTAGGGTGCACTAGCCTCTTTCTATACCATTCACAGCATAGTTACTATAGTAACTAATGCATTGCAAAAGAGAAGAAGAAGCTAAAATAAAAAACTCCAAAACCAAAACACTACCCTTAAAACACGATGGAAACCAAAGAAAGGAACTGTCTTTACACAGCCAAAATACACACTGGGAAGAATGCAGGCATAGCCTTATGGCCATTGCTCTGGAACTATCAGCACTGTCTCACTCAGGATGTTGTCACTTAAATTCATGGCAAATGTTTAGCCCAACAGTGCTGTGGCACTTGGCACTGCAGGAGCTGGGCATACCTGGACTTCATGACACAAAGACGTTGTTGCCTTCATCAAGATGCAGAACTACACAAAGAATTTCCTCCATCCTCCAAATTAATACTAAAAGCATTAAAATCCATGAAAATCTCCATAGCTTATATCACATGGAATGAACTTTGGGAGGGGAGATCCGTTTCTGAAATTCATGAAGAGTTTAAAATTTCACATTTTCACGTTTCATGTGCAAAGCTTTAGCAGGGAAGTGTGGGAGTGATAGATCAACACACAAAGTCATAGAAACTGTTACATATTACATACTAAAGAGAAGAAACTGCAACAGAACATAAGGTTCTCTCAACTCGGGGATTAAAAAAGCTTTATGCACCACTTTACCTGCATGTAGCTGTATATTCACAGAGTGCAGAGTCTGATTTTCCACCACCACATGCAAATCTTCATGTAAAACTATTTTATCAGGATTGTACTCCTTCTCGTTGCCGTTCATACAACTACACAATGCAAATTAGCCGTGGGACAGTAAAACTAGGTACAAAAATAGGAATTCAACAAAAGTAACTCAATGTTTTGTTGCTTAAGGATATTCCTGATAAAGCCCATGGCTCTCTGTGTCAGGACTTCTCTTTCCTCAGCTTTCTTTGATACTTCCCAATAGGAAAGCTATCATTTAGCACTTTATGGTCAAATTATTATTCTGTCCCTTGATGTCTCCATGACACTTTTAGGAAAAGCCACTCTCCCCATCATATAGTGGAGAGCCATTTCAAGGATGCTTCTTGCAACTGACATTTCCCAACCACTTTTTGGAGGATGTGAAAAGCAGCAAAACCGGCTTCTGCTATATCTCTCGGGACTGGATAGGCTTAGCCATAAGCCATTCAAAAAGCCCCATGTCAACCACAACAAGCCAACCTGTTTGACTGAAAAGCACACACAGAATGCATGGAAAACTGCCATCACCATCAGTTAAATCAAAAAACATAGCAAACCACTTGGAAGCTTCCTAAGACTCCCTTTCATTTTGCACATATTTTACAAACCTCAAAAATCAATCCAAGTTCGAAACTAAAGGTTTTGCCACCAGTTCTTTTGGATGCCTGCACCAAATGGGGCACTGAAGTCAGTTTCAGTGCACTTCAGGTATCTAAGCCTTTCATCCCACTAACCATTGAACTAATGGGTACAGAAATGAGCCTTGAGCAACCAGTGAGGGAAGCACTGCACAGAAACTTGACTTGTATCCCCTTGTTCCCTCCTTACCTACAATCTCTGTGGTAGATTTTAGACTTTTACTACAAGAAGGAAAGAAATTGCATTTCCCAATCAGCCAAACTGAATCACATAAAAAGCACCTGACAAAATGTTCTGAGCTTTTCCCAGTGAACCTGGATTGACAAGTTCACCTGTATTTCTCATTCCTTTTGATTTTTCTTTCCCCTCCACACACAGCAAAGATAGCACATACTCTTCAGACAGTCTAATATTTTTTTAATCAAAAGGAAATTAAAGAAGAGGCAATGATGTACATCCCTTCTGGGGAAAGGAGAAACTTCATTCCTCTCCTGTCTTAAAATAGCCTGATTGAACTACAATATTTGCATTACAATTCTGGGTCAGCTGCACCATGGGATTCCGGTGCAGATCTGAGGCTTGTTTAGTTTTTGTTTTCAGCCTTGTAGATTTTTCACATTATATCCATTCTGCTGCGCATTCCTCCTGATATTCTATATCAGTGCAGTTTGGAACAATTGGAGAGATTTACTCCCTGGATATTTGGAGGAGGAAACAAGGCCTGCGGCAGTTTTATTCATTGGAAGTGGAAATCTCTGCTGCAGAGGATCAGGTGTCAAAGTAGACAAAAGAGCCTTTGATTCTTTTCAAACATGGATTCAGATTCTGCTATTCCCTACTTCTGTATCAAATCATAGTGCTCTTCAGTACAGCACTCTGGGTTTTACCTGCAGTATAGAAAATGAAGACCAAATCATGCTTATAAGGTGTCATCTGGTAAAACATCCCTGTCAACAACTGCTGAACAAATACCTCCTCTAGCTCAGCACAGGTTTCCAATTCATTTCATTCTCTTCACACACTGTACATCAAAATCTTGAACATAGTTTTATGAGACTAATTTGCAAGCTTATTCCTGGGTAACTCTTGATCTGGTGATAGGTCTTGGTGGGTAGGCCATGTCTACACTTCAGGCTGAGTGACTTAGTAACCTACATGAGGTGTTTTTACACTTCTCTTTTGGCAGCAGTGACTCCAAGTAACACAAAGGCCTTTCAAGGGCTCATCTATGTATAGAGCTGCTTTTTCTCCTCATCTCACTCCACCAGTTTGTGTGTAAGAAGCAGAGCACTTGGTGAGCACAAAGGGGAATTCTGAGTATTAATTAAAGCAATTTAAAAGCATTCACTGAAAGGTGCTGCAAGAATTATCTGCCATGTATTAGAAGAGTGAATAAATCCATACAATGACAAAAATTAGAGATTGAAGAGACTATCTGGTGCCTAATCCTGAGCAGCGCAGCAATTAGTGTATTCCAAGAATGTTATTCAGCCTAACCAGTGACTGTGCTTCTATTACTTCTACCATATTTCTTAGAAATGTGCTTCTCTCTACGCTGACTCAGAGGCAAGAACAAATTTCATCATCTCATTTTACCTCGAGAAATTACACTCCTTTGTATCATCTTTAATAGGTTTTCCCCAGAGTTTTTGCCTCTGGGATTTATGCTGCATGTTCTGGGGTGGATTTTGCAACCTCCCAGCATTTGTGACTGTCTGAAACATTTTTGATTATCAGCCTATTGCTCTCTTATATTTCTCTTCCAAGCTGCACATAAAAAACTCTTTTGATTTGCCTTCATGAATCAAACCTTCAGATATTTCATCGTTTGAGTTGATGCTGATACGATTTTCTCTTACTTTGTAAAACTCTTCTTGTACTAGAACTTGTACACAGACTACAATGCATTTTAGGGAGGAAATCACTGCACAGAATCTGACTGGAGCAAATGAAAAAGAATACAATCATTTTTTCCCAGAAGAAGCCAATGTTCCTGCCCCTGTGCCACTGACAAAGACATTTTATTTTCATTAGATAGTTTGTCCTTACCACACTGCTGTAATTTCAAAGTGAACCTGCTGGTGTACTCATCTTCCTTTTCTGAGAAGGGAAAACACTAGGATTTAGTTTGATAGCAAAAAATCTTTCCATTTATTAACATAAGAAATGGTCTAGACGAGGCCAAGCAGCTGATGAAGTGCAAATACTTTCATGATCCATTAATAATACATGTGCATGTCCTGTTATTTTTGGTATTTCTTTATGATCATTACTGATACACTGATACATTTGGAACCTCACTCACTCATTCCAATATGAGTGTGATCTGTGTCACGCAAACAGAGGGGGAAAGAGCCACTGGGCACTACTCCAGCTTCATGTCTGTAGAAGACATTTGATTTTCTGTAATATTAATTTCTGATGAAGGAGCCAGAAAATGACACACATTCAGGACACACACCAAATTGATTAAAAGCTGGCTGATGGGGCTTAAAATGGAAAAAGGCTCCCCCTCACACCCTGCCTGACAGGAGTCTTTGCTTGGAGTGTCTTCTTGAGATATAATATATATTCTACAGCAACAAAAAGAGTCTTTTTTCAGCTACCTACATATGTACACAAAACAAGATTTTCCCACTTCCCCTTTCCCTCTGTCTCACTGTGACACACACAGCTGAGACCTGAGACGGAAAAGCCACAGTTACCTCCTCAGCAGAAAACAGCAACAGCATTTCATGTATATTAATGAAGCTGCATTAAACATCTTTCACTGTGACTGAGAAAAAACAGTGTTTGAAACCCGTGAGTTACTGTGGGGAGGGGGGAGAGAGAAGGAGTAACATTATAGAAATAAACACAACAACAGCCTGAACAAGCCAAGGGCAACACACAGATTTTTCACTTCCCTCAAGCTCGCATCTGTAATGGAGAGAACACATCACCAGTCTCATCAGGTTCTTTATCTGCCTATGAACACGATACTCTTGAGTACTTCTTTATGGTTTAATTTTGGTTAATGTTATCGCTGCTAATATCCACTTAGAAGCATGGAATTAAAATGTTTTTTGTTACTACCATCATCTTTTTCTGTTTGGCAGTCTGATTATTTAGTCTTCCTTCCTAATGGGACTTGAAAGGAATATGATGTGCAATGCCTTCTGTGCCCAAGGTGTCTGCTCAGTGCTGCCCAAGGTGGTTTCATGGTTAACTTTCACTCCCTCTGCTGGCTCGCAGGCATCAGAGCACAAGTACTATTTTGTTTAGGTCCTACAAAAAATGAAATGTGTTTACTATGATTTTTATATAAAAATCTACATTTTTTATATAAAATATACATTTTTATATAAAAATCATAGTATTTAAAGAAAATTCCTAGCACATGAAACCAGTTCTGGATACACTGTGTTTATGTATTCTCAAGTTTGAATGTTTTTGTTTCCCTGGACCTTCCAAGTCACTCTTCAGGGCTTCCAACCAGCCATGTAGACAGCCCAAGGCTGGCAGCCCAACAGTCAGCACTTCAGTGAGTTTATTGCCAGCCTCAAATTCCATGTCATAGTGAGAACCTTAAACCATCCAACTTTTACAAGAAAAAGAATACATTTAACATCATTATCAGCCAAGACTATGAAGATCCTTTGAAGAAAATCAGCAACAGTTGAAACTGTAAAGAGATAAGTATGAAAGATGGATGATCAGCAATCCAACAGTGTGTAGAAGGAGGAGACCAAGTAATCCCCTGAAGAACAAGGCAAGCTCAAATTGAAAGATTCAGTCATGCAGCCTACAACAAAGTGTTGCCAACAGCAAACATGACTCCTAGTGATAACACAGCCCTCTCAGCCCATCCTTCATGGCTCTTTCTTCCTTAATAATTGTGGAATTTATGCATCTAAAACCAAGGATACTCTCAACCATTTTGTAGCATTATGCAAGAACAATCTCACTATCTGCATTTAAAATACAAAGGTCTTTTTCAACCTTACAGCTGGTCCTTCTGCTCTTCCATCATCACAGCTGACAGCGCTGACAAGTTTATCTATCTTAACTGGATTCTCCCTAGCTCAGCAATAATTGCTGACGAGTATCTCTCTGCTTTCAAAACAAGCTGAACACTGGGTTTGCTGCAAAATCCTGTCTGGAGTGATTACAGGATCCTGTGCTCACCCTGGACCTGTCCTAGAAGAGTCTGGTTTTATTTCTGCTGTTTTACAAGACAGAAACTGCATCTCCAACAGTGAGATCAGTTCCCTCAGGGCTGCTTGCAGAGAAGCCTGGGAACCCACTGACATGCTGATGCAAGAAGCACTGACCTTCCATCTCACTGTAGATCACTTTCTGTCAAAGCCTTCCTAATACTGGGAAGATGCCAACAGCCTTCCTTGGAGTTTGTTGGGTCAGTATCAGCAACACCAAAATACAAGACTTTGGATCAAGAGATGTGGACACAAACCTGTTACAATGTTCTCTCAGTATCTATGGCAAAATGTACAGACGACCTGGTGGATAAAAAAAGAGATAGCTCAAAAAGGATCAATTAACACCTTCTCATCAATTAAAACTCACAGCTGTTGCTCTGAGGTGGTCTCTTTGCAAATGGCAGTATGCAGAGATGGGAAAACTGTAATGTCACATCGAAAGAGTGGTCACCACCAGCCACCGCAACCAGTAATGACAGAAAAGCTTCCAGGAGCTACAAAACCTGAGGGCCATAAGAAATGTCTACAGACAAAGGTTATGGTAATGACAAAGAGACCTAATGCATTGTGTTCAGAACAAAGCAAAATCCAGGCCTGTCACACATACGTGAAGCATTGCTGGGAGGCTGCAGGGACAGAAAACCAGAAATGAAGAATTTTAAGGAGTCTTTTAAAATGATTGTATTTTTCAGCTCCTTAACAGATCCCATCAGATCAGATACATACATACAGAAGAAGTACATACACACAGAAGTACATACGTACAGACGGGAACGTTCTGAAAATGGTCCCTACAGCTGAACCCTGGTTTGAGTGGCTTTTGAAGAGACACACACATGCAGTAAGAGTATGGCTTAGGAATGCTACTAATGTCCCTAATGCCAACATCATCCAGCAGGTCAGTGCCCACTGACTGCAGTGGCTGCTTCTACAAGGTGACCTTCTGCTCTTTTGAGATGGCAGTAACATGATCTCTGCAGAAGCGCACAGCTCATCTCAGAAAGTCATTGCAGACAGAACCACAACTACCAAAACTGAAGAGCTTTGCCTTCAATACAGTAAATGAAGCCCCCTTGATGGAAAAGTACTATTAAACTACCTCCAAGATGAGCTGAAAAAGTCACATGGGACTGTACAAGTATGTAAATAGGTAGAAAGAGTCCATCACTTTTCGGGGCCAAACATAAGCCCATAGGTCATATATTCTTCAGACCCTAGTGTCTACAACACCGACAACCACACATTAAGAAATAGCTTGTACCCAAAACAAAGTACAGTTAAGTTTACCACTATTTTGTATATTAACTTCACTGGACAAGCACGGTCCAGTGCAACTGGACAAGAGTGCAACTTGAACTGCCTGCCACATCCTGGCAACCTAACACACTTGAACGGATGATACTTCACTTGAGACTGCTGCCAGACTCCCCTGTGCTGGCATAAAGGTTGAGAAAGACTTGATCAGCATTTACCTTGGTTCCATAGCATCAGTACAGAGCATATGCCAATATGGGACCAGGCCAAATGTGTAATCCAAGTAGTTTAGAAGCAGCCCTTTCTACATTTCAGTCATCTTAATCTCATGCAGTCATGCTTTGGATCCCATTTTGGAGCAAGAACTCTGTGTCTAAATGAACAGATGCACAAGAAGAAAAAGCTGCGCAAGAACGAACTTTCCTGGCCTGATCCCATTCTGTCTACAGTAGATGGATAGAAATGGGGCAGAACAAAGCCCAAGCCCACCACAAGCCCAGAGGTACCACCTAGTATAAAATCATGGAATCACATCCTGAAAGAGCCCTTTCATCCAGTCCTCCCTGATCTGCAGCAACACTGACTTGGGCTTATACAAATTGTTCTGAAATCCTTCAACTTCCCCAAGAAATCTATTTCAGCACTTTATTACCATTGTAACTTCCTCAAATCTTGCCTGAGGCTTCCCTGCCCAGCTGTAGACTGGTTTTTCTTATTCCATCCACCATGAATTGAAGAAAAATGGATTCCCTTCCTCTTTACATCAGCCTTCTATGCGCTTAAAGACTAATATCAGGTCCCTTTAATATTTGGATAAAGAACTTTATTTCTGCTTTTGCTTCAGAGAAAGGACCAACTCTATTTGCAGTCTTCCCCAGGTTACTGAGCTCTAAATCTGCACTAGTAACCTGCACATCCAGGTATCTTCTCCTTGTTTCACCTTAGAGCATGCTCCAGGAGTTCAAGACCATGAAGATCTTCACCAATCTTACTTGTCAAATTGGATCCCATGCAGGTGCAGGAGGCCTTACCAGGAAAGAAGGAATGGACAACTCTCAGGCCTGAATTTGCCATTATACTTCACTGATTTTGAATGTGATAAAGCCACAGCTGTTTATGGTGCTGCAGCTTCAATTCCTGCTGTTCCAGCTGGGATCAGTTGCCTGCCAAAGTGTAAAGCAGTTGGAAACTTTGTGGTGTCTGGAACATAGGCTTTATATTCGCTGGAATTCTGTAGTTTGCTGCACATAAATCAGACATGCATGAACTGATGATTCCCCCCTCTTTGATGGAAAAGGTCTTTGTGAAGACCCTGGAGGCCACTCTCAGGTCTACACTACTGTACAGTGTAAAGTCCACAGAGGAGGTAAAATGTGGACAGCTGAGAAATCCCTTCTCAGAGCCAAGCTCATTTATTCATTTACCCACCCACTGCATGTTGCAGCTTCATTCAGCAGAACTCATTCTAATGAGGAAGAGATTTCAGGTAGTAATTCAGCTTTTTCTATGCTGCATTGATGCTGAAGTTAGAAATGCTCAATGAAAGGATTTCTTCTGATGTAGGTACAGAACATAGCTGGAACACTCAATAATACTGTAGGTCTCACAAATGGGAAACAGGACAGCAGTGATTGAGGTCTGGCCCATAACTTCAGCTGAAAAGACACACAAATCTGTGAGGACCAAATCACAGTGCCTCAAGAAAAGTCAAAATCCGTGTTTGCTGGAGAGACACTATTCTAGTGCTTCAAGGGTTTGAATCAAAAGTCTTCATGTGAACTCTCTGGAACCTCAGGATCACTGCAATAAATTTGTGGGCCCACAGCAGAGTACTAAAGAGTTAACACTTAAAGGTTTTAGGGTTTAACTAAGTAATCAGGGGGACACTGGTGTTCCCAACCTGAGAGAAAATTGAAGGCAAGGATTACCTCCCGCAACCTGCCCAAAATAGAACAAAAATAACAGGAATCCTGATGAAATAAAAAAGCCTTGTTCCTCCACAGTGATCCAGAAACAGCAGAGCATGAGCGCAGTGGCAGGGACTGCACTTGCTGGTAGTGCATTAGTGCTCTATCACCTCTGCTGCTGAGGTGAACCATTACTTACTCAAAGTGCTCTCTCGACATCCCCTTCTGGGACAACGTACCCATCACTTCTGAAGGGTAGTTCGGAAGATTCTTCCCTTTCTATTGGACAGTCCCCTGGGTTTCCACACCTCATGCATTATGGATAGGATCTTAATGGAGACTGGCTGTCTAAGCACTACTTGCTGAGCCTCTCAGCTCAGAATAGGCATTGCTGCTTGGTGATTTCTGCTTCTCCTTCATATTGTGTATGTCAGTTAGACTCAGATTTGTTTTCTGTTCTATCTGTCTGAACCCGATTAAAACCCAATTCTGCTGATTACCCACAGCTTTCTCTAAATGAAAATCCTTTCCCTGTAAAGGTTCTCCCAGATTCAGAGGCAAATCAATCTGCAGTTACCTGACGTTGCCAGCCTATGTCACTTGGACTGGTCCCCTCACATGGTACCGAGCCTCCAGCTCACTGTCACCTCCTTGGTGCTTTGCAATCTGCCACTGTCCTGTCCATTTCTGCCTTGCCCAACCAAAAATGACAGTTCTTGGACACAAATGCCCTCAAATGACATCTCTTTAGTGTAACACAATACCGGAATGTTCTCTGTAGTACTGACCACACAGGCATCAGCTCTAAGACTCAGTGGACTCTGCAAATGCACCAATGGTTTACCTCTAGACAGAAAAGAAACTTGCTTATAATGTATTTGTCAGTATCAACAGGCAACTAATATCTAATAACCTCTTAATGAAGAGTCCCCTGAATTATAATGAAGCTTTGTAGCTATGTCCTAATTTTCTACAGTTAAGAAGCTTGGGATATTTTAGGAAGGTTTATGGTCACTGTTGTTACAGATATAGAGGAATGGGTTTATGTTTTCTCTTAGAGAAAAGAAAGAGGCAGAAGAGAAATCTTCTTCTTCCAGAACACAAACAATCCCTGTTGTCTATGACTCCTTGGAAAAGAAAAGAAATAGCTTCAAGATGGAGCAGGGAGGCTCTCTTCATCACATCTTTTCCTGAGGATTACTCTAGCTGGTAAAACTAGCTGCTGTTTTGCAAGTTATGTCAGTACAGCTTGATAATAGACACCAAAATTGCCTATCCTCCATGAACAGAGGAACTTCTGTTTTCTCCTGGCTGTTCAGCCATCCCTGTTCTTTACTACAAGTGGATATCAAAACTATTCCTATTAAGATACAACACACTTAGACAAACAATTGGCAACAGAAGGTACTTCAGATATGGACAATGACAGAACTACCTTTGAAATCAGGCAGTCTGAGTAATGCTTGAACTCTAGTACATTGATGTTGAAATTGTTTTAACAGTCATATTGAAGGACTGATGCAGACATGAACATTTCTCTCCCCAAAGAGGCTCTGTTGGGAAAAGGCTTATTCCCCCTTGAAGTGAAGGAACCATACAATGATCTCGGCTGGAAGTGGGTTTGCTGACATACTACTTGCCGACAGGTGCATTTTACTTGTGATGTTTTTAGCACAGTAAAGCATGTGCCAAAAAGCACAATGTGATCTCTTCATCCTCCTCATGAGTTCTCTCCTGAAGGTTTTTACATGGAGGGATTTCTCTTTTTATCAGCCCCATATAAAGGCAGCAGTGGAAACATTTCAGGCTGTTCACAGAAATGATACCTAGCCTTTCCTGAGCTGCTCTGGTTTTACTCTCTGGAACCCATCCACAAAGAAGACACAGAGTCAGACTAAAATTATTAAGAAGATATAGGAAGTAATTAAAACTTAGTTAGTAGTTAGAAATAGTGAACTCTTTGGAGCAAGACTATGTCTGGCTATTGTAAGAACCGCAGCAGGCCTTCACTGAGCTATATAAATGAGCAGCAAATGTAGCAAAAAAGTAGTAGATGATATAATTACAGTATAAAAGTTGTACATTATCTGTGCAACAGCTAATAATAAATATAATGGTATTTAATAAAATACACATATGGAATTGTAGCATGATAAACTGTGAAAATAGCCAACAAGTTGTCTTTATTATTCAACCTTGGCCACTCACCTGTGCTCTGTACACTAATCCTCCTCTCTAAGGATTTAGTCGATTCCAGACTCTAGGAGAAACAATTGCTACTAAAAATATATAATAGGAGAAACTGCCAGAAGACTTTTGCTTTCCTTTATCTTTCCCTAGTTATATAGATCCAAAGTACAAGATGGTAATAGTCATTCTTGCAGGAATGCTAAGTTTAAAAGTCTATGGCTCTGATCCTCGAGGACTGGATATGGATGCTGTAAAGTAACTGGCCCATTGCTGACGAGTCCAGGGGAAGGCCTAATTCCTGAGACAGGAAAAGCAAAGCAGTCTCAAAGCACTTCCTTTTAGCCACTGGTTCCAGCTTAACGAAGCTTCCTGCTCACATCATGATGGAGAAAATCAGGGCTGCTGCTTTTTCCATCTATGAGTGACACAACTTGGTTTGAACTGTGGCTGCAGCCTCTGGGCATCAGCAAAGTTCATCTGAGTTTAAAAGAAGGTAGAAAGCCATATTTACTTTGGGGAAATCCTGAGTAAAAAGAGCATGTGTGTGTGCTTTGTAACACATGCACAGTGAGCTCAACACATGTGGGATATGTAAGACCTCTGTAGCTTGCTTACAGCAGTGCCTGCTGCTCTGAACAGGCTGCTGGACTGCTGGAAATTCAGGGAAATGGATAAAACCATCAAATACCATCCAAATACCATAATTTGGAGAGGGAAAAGACAACAAAGCCAAGATGACACACATATATGGCTGGCTTAAGATGAGGAGATAACACTAGTTACTCCTTACCTTAGGCAAGGTCAAATACATGAGTCCAATTTTCCTTAGTGTAACAGCATTTTTCTTTCTTACTTCCTTTCACTGGCTACCACTGTTTTTTCTCAAAGCTTTCAGCACTTAAAGACCCTCTATCCTAAAGGATATGTATGACATAGACTTACTGCTCCCTGGGTGAACATTTTCACATTGGAATAAGCATATCCATATGGTGAGATATGCTGGGATAGCTCGAGCATGGAATCACCCCTCTGTGGGTAGGTAGGTCAGCAGAAGCTCCTATGTGGGCAAGGCCAGGAAGATGGGCTCCATCACACAGCCTAAAAAAAACCCAAGATGACACTCTTTTCCTTCTAGATCTGGAAGCAAAAGGCAGTCTTTCAGTGTTAAGCTCTTTTTCAAACCTTAAGGAGCAGGTTGGACAACATGGTCTAGTCTGAGGTGTCCCTGCCCATGGCAGGGGGTTGGAACTGGATGATCTTAAGGTCCTTTCCAACCCAAACCATTCTACGATATGCTCCAGTTCTACACCCTTGACCAACACAGAGTCAACCGGTTTCTAATGAACTCTTAAGTACTGATTTCCATGTCTGATGAATTTTTAGATAAGAGCTTTATGATCAAACAGAAGGCACTTTTGAAAGCATGGAAATGAAGGTACTTTTTAACACCTCTGTGTATTATTATTGCCTGGCATGATGGGTTGGTGACATTGGAATGAAGAGGCTGACAGAAGCAAAGAGCTGGACACCACAGTTTGCAATGGCTTGGAAAATTCCGTAGCACAAAAGGCAAACAGCAATATCAAGCAGACAGCTAAAAACAGAAACCAAAGCAGAAAGAGGGGAAAAAAAGGTTGCTTGAGCAACACAAACACACATTTAAAAGATCTCATTGGTAAACCAGGACAATGAGGCTTTTGTACAAGGGAAATAAATTATACAACATAGTGCCTATCACTCTGCATGCAAACCTGCATTAAATGAATTGATTTATTAATAAATCAGGCATCAAGAGCTACTAAAAACTGTCCAGGAACTCACAATGCTGCTGCCTTCGGATGGACACACAAATGACATACTATTGGTTCAAGTGATCAGAATTGTATCTTCTCACACATGAACATCATAAGCTCTTTATAGCAAGGAGCCAGCACAGATTCTTTTTTTAGCTGAAACGCTCAGGACCTTTGCTTTTCGAACAGGACAGTTCAAATTCTATCTCCGGTTAACCACAAAGCCCCAAGTGCCTGGTAAAGGCAGGAGTGACATCTGTACGGTTTCAGAGGCCACAGATTGGTTCCATATTCCAATTACTACATCTCATTACAATGAAGAAAAAGCACTTCTTTTTTGAGTCACAGATGTGAACGAAAGATTTTGCGGTTAAAGATTCACACAATCCAGAGGCCTGGATTTTTTTCTCCTTACAACTACATTGCAGGCTTCCAGGGCAGTAACACTCACTTTATTCCACTGAGTACTGGGAGACTTGTTCATGAAGCATTTTGAAGCCGTAGTTTAAATGGCACAAAATACATAAAATACATTACAAGAAGAATTTTTATCATCACAGGTTTGAAAGTTTGAAAAGAGAAGGTATTACATTTATTTTGAATGGCTGAGGTGTTTTGTTAACTTTACTTTTAAATAGTAGACAATTAAGGGATGCTAGAAATTCCACAAAAGGTAATCCTTGATTAAATCATGGTAATGGGAAAATAGTCTGGACAAGATAACGGTCAATCCACACAGTTCAAACCTTCCAGTCTAGGTGCAGTATAAGGAACAAGGTCAAAGGACATGGGTATTCAAGCCTGGAATTACCCTCATGGTGCTCACCCAGCGAGACCCAGGGGGACAGCACACTTTTAATAGGGCTTTTCATCCTACATCACTTTGGAAATCACTGATGGACTGAAGAGAAATTCATGAGATTTACTTAGAGAGAGGGTTTTAAAGGAATAAAGAAAAAAATCGCTGGGTCTGAATCTCCCACTGAGCCTCTAGAGCCAGAACACCTGAAATGCTCAAACAGCTTGTGATTTATTTTTTTGGGAAACATAATCATAGAACCCCAGACTGGTTTGTGTTGGAAGTTGAGCTGCGAGACCTGGAGCGTCGCCTTCTCCTCCGATGGAGCCTGGTTCGCGTGGTCGCAGGGGCACTGCGTGGTGAAGTTGATCCCGTGGCCGCTGCGGGAGCCCGAGCTGTGTGTGCGGGGCATGGGGAGCGGAGGCACGGATCGCCGGGAGCCTGCGTGGGGTGGAAGGGACCTTAAAGCTCCTCCAGCTCCAACCCCTGCCACAGGCAGGGACACCTTCCACTGGAGCAGCTTGCTCC